>VYXB01000461.1:0-173296 GCA_013397135.1 Pachyramphus minor | reverse complement strand
CCCCCGAGACTCACGTTCTTGGTACGCGCCGGCCGAGCGGTCAGGGCGGCGCCTGTGTGACTCAGGCGCTGCCATTTTGAGGGGTTGGTGGTGGCCGCGCAGCTTCGCTTGGCGCTCGCTCCGTGCAGAGGCACAGGCGCTCCCGCACCCTGCCGTCCGTTCCTGCCGTCGCCTCTGAGGACGCCTGGGCGAAGAGCGGCTCTCCTCAGCCCTTCCATTCTTCTCCCGGCTCTACCCGTACTCCTCCACCGCCTCTCCGGGATTTCTGTGCCCACCGCCCTCCTCCGTAGGAGCCGCTAGCGCAGGGACTGCGTCCTCCTTCTCGTTCCACCGCCGCCTTCGCCTCTTCCTCCTTCTCCTCTTCCGCTCTCCGCCACCATTTCCCCACTCCCCGGACCCGGGGCGCTGAGCTAGACTATGGGGACCAGGTCGGGGCCGAGCGGCGGCAGAGCGGGCGGCCCGGTCACCGTGTCCCCTGCGGCAGGGATGGGGGGGCTCCGCGGCTTCGTGGCTTTATCTTGACATGGCTCCTCTCCGTGCTGCTAGCAGCGCCGCCACCTCCTCCTCCTCCTCCTCCACTGCTCCTCCTGCGCCCGCCGGCTGCGGGTAGAGAGCGGCCACGGCCCCGGGCTCTCGTCGGAGCCTCTCAGTCTCTTGCTTAACTGGGGGGGGGAAAGTTTCGGGAGGGGTTCCTTTTGTTTTGTTTTTGTTTTCCTTTTTTTGTTTTCCTTTCTCTCCAGACAGAAGGGAGGGGAATACATTTCCCCCCCACCCCTTCATAACCTGGTTCGACAAATTTGCTAACCTAAAAACTTTTTAACTCCGACTAATCAAACACCTGTGGTGGGGGAAAAAAAATGTCTGGAGAGAGGAAGAAAATAACCTGATAATTGGGGATTTGCCTTTTTTTTTTTTTTTTTTTTTCCTGGAAGGGGGGGAGGGTATTTTAGAGGTTTAAAATTGCAACGTAGATTTGCAATTGAGCAAACCTCGCAAAAATTTTTTACACTGAAAAGCAGGAGCAAAAAAACACTCCGTGTTTTCCGAGTCGTGGCCATGAAGTGAGAGGGGAGAGACGCGGTGCTGCTGTGGGTGTCCCGCCGCCCCGGGCGCTGCCGCCCTGTGTGCAGAGAGGGGCCGAAGGGAAAGCCAAGGGCGCCGGCCATGCACAGCCTCGGCTGACCGTGCTCGCAGCAGCAGAGAGAGAAGGATCCCCGGGGGATCAGCAGCCCAGGGAGTGTATGAGGTGTCGGGGGATGTAGGGCTCTCCCAGTGTTAGGGAGCCCGGGTTTGGGGCACCGATTCGGGTTTTAGTCTCTAGGTGAGATAATACTGTCCTTTGAACCCCTATCCGCCCCTTGTCAATGACCATCATGATCCCTCTCCTCTTTGGCAGCAGTAGCCTCAGGGCAATGATGAGCAGGATGAAGTTAGAAATGACTCCACTGTCTTTTCTCTTTGCTCCCCTGCGAACCAGCGCTGTGTTGTCTGTAGCTGATTTTGTTGTTGGCAGAGAAATGTCATACTTCCCGGGTTGTGCACTCTTCCTTTGCACCCTTTTCTCTGCTCTCCACCAAGTGTAATAATTCTAAAGAAAAAGACGGGCAACATAGCAATAGTGGAAGGCTGAGAATAATAATCAGTAGAGTCATGAATCTGGCTGGGGTAAAACGCAATTTGTAATTTCAGCTTCGGGTTTTTTTTTTGTAAGCAGAGCAAAAGTACCCCCCCATGGATTGGGCTTGTGCCAGTTGCTTTTTATTGTACACATAAATTGTGATAAGATTTGTTTGGGGCTTTTTTTTTTTTTTCATTCTTACCCCGTTATTCCTGCGGCTAAACTGTTCAAATTTTTGTCTTCAAAATTCTTCGGTTTTTTTTCTTGGTTTATTGTAAAACCTCTTGTCCAGCCATGGCTGGACAACTACTTACTTTGTTTCCTGACCCCTCCAATACGACATTTTCTTAAAATATTGCCTGAGGTGCGGTTTTGGGTTACATTAGCGTTTGATCTATTCAGTCGTATTAGCAGGAATCAAACGACTTGTTTCTGTTGTACTTGAGTCTTACGAAAAGGTGCCCATAGTTTAGCGACAGTTTCCAAAGGCTTTAGTACCACCTGTATTACAAAATGGGGGACCCAAACTCCCGGAAGAAACAAGCTCTGAACAGACTTCGTGCTCAGCTTAGAAAGAAAAAAGAATCTTTAGCTGACCAGTTTGACTTCAAGATGTACATTGCCTTTGTGTTCAAGGACAAGGTAACTTGGTCTCTCTGTGCTGTCTTTTGCATGTTAAGTGTGCTGTGCAGAGTCTTGCTGTCTGATTGCATCAAATGTTTTATCGTTGATACATTCCACTGACTTTTTAACATTTATTTTTTTAATTGCCAAATGCTATAATATTTACTTAGTTCGTTTGTTGTTTTGGCTCTTCGTATGTTGTAGTTTTGTAACGCGGAGGGTGCCAGTGTCTCATTAAATGGTTACTTGGTAACTTCTGTAGTGGGTAAGGTATTTTCCAGAGTTAACACTGTAACTTGCACAGTTGTTAGCTGTCAGCAGTTGAGTTGTGAAGGGAGACCTGGCTGTGGCGATTGCCGAGTTACTGCTTTTATCTGGTGAAAGCAGAAGGGAAGATCTGGCAGTTGGAGGGAGGAGTCGCAAAATGGGATGTGGAAATGGCCCAAGTGCGCACGCACATGTGAAACTGCTGCTACCATTTTGAAAGGGAGCGGGGAGGGCACAGAAGAAATCTCCATTTGCTTGGCTGCCTCTGCCGCTGGATGCTGTGCATCCGGATGGGGAGCCGGGTGATACTTCTAAAGCTAGCTACAGACCCACAATTGTAGGAGAGTTTCCACCCGCAGACGGTGAAGAAAAGTAGGTGCTTGTAGGAAGTGAACGTGCTGAAAAAATGATGAGGAAGTGAAGATAGAAGTAAATGGTAACAGAGTATATAATACACCAAATGCAGGTAGATGAGCACTGAAATTGTTTAATCCCCTCAAATGTATAGGGGTTTTTTTTGCATTCGCTTTAATAATGATGTGTTTTTAATGAGGACTGTTTCCTGAAAAGCTTTGAAAATCTTTAAAGTTCCTGAGTTCAATCTGCTTTTGTTTGTCAGTCCTATTGCAGGCAGAGGTGGATATGTTTAGATATAATTTCTGGGTGCTGACTCATAGCAATACAGATCCGAATGTTTTAACAGTGCCAACAGATTTTCTTAGATGTCACAAGTTTAATGCTTTTAGTTGAAGCATTCATACAACTGTTTGGTTGCTTTATAGAAATTTGTTGCAAATTCCTTTACTTATATCACAGTGAACTTGAAGATGTCCATCCCATACCAGATTGCATAAAGTAGGAGTTTAGCTCAGGTTAGATTGGTCAGCAAATAGTTGCCTGCTATGTATGTTCTGATGAGGGGAGAGTGGAGCATTATGTGGTAAAAAACACTTTGTCTGTTATGTAGCTCTTAGGTAGATCAGGATTTCTCATGAGCTATGTGAAAGCTGTTAGAAACAGAAATACAACTTCAAGTGATTTTATGTACAGCAAAAACTTATTTCACAATCTCATAGCGTTTTGGCCTTGTTTGAGAAATGCTGCAATATTTGTAGTGAATACAAAAGTTACTTTGCAAATTAAAATAGACCTCCTTTGAGAGGAGTATAGTTTATAGCTAACATCAGATGGGATCTCAATCACCTGCTGTCACCAAATGTGGCACTGAAAGATTTCACTTTATTAAAAGGCCAACTATAAAAAATTGAAAGGGGAAAAAAGGTATTACTTGATTGGCAAAGAGAAGCTTGCAGAGGGCTCTTGGTCAGCCCAAAGTCAGGTGCTCTACTTGATGAAGCAGAAATTCTGTTAATGTTTAGATACGACCTTAATGTTTGCAAGATTAGTGTGCATATCTTTGGAGACTACAACAATGTGGTTCAACTCTTATAAAACGTTTTTTGGTCTGATTCAGTTTCCTTTATAAATATTTGCAAATTTTAGTGCGGTTTGTGTCAGTCCTAATCTGTGTGATATGGACTTTATACATTTATAGAGAAAATCACAAATCCCAAAACAAACTATTACCTATAGTTGCCTAGAAAGGATTGCAGTCTATGTAATCTGTGATTTTATTTTTTTTTGTTAGAAGAAAAAGTCAGCGCTTTTTGAAGTGTCTGAAGTGATACCAGTCATGACCAATAATTATGAAGAAAATATCCTGAAAGGTGTGCGAGATTCCAGCTATTCTTTGGAAAGTTCCTTAGAGCTTCTGCAGAAGGATGTAGTACAGCTCCATGCACCCCGCTACCAGTCTATGCGCAGGGTAAGTCTTCTTTTCACACTTGCTGAATCTTAGTCTTCCAACACTTGTGCTTTTCTTTGTGAATTTTAAGGCTAATCCTGCCTTTTTTTTTATTTTCTCAGCACATTTGCAACATGAGGGTTCTGCAGCCTTGTTTTTATGGGGTCTGGTTTGAAGGGTAACAAGAGCCATATGTGTTTTAAATATGTAGTGTTTAAGCTTTACCTTTCATTTGTCTCATTCAGAGATATGCCTTGGGAATTGTATCTTCTTGCCCTCTTTGTCCTTTTGTAGGCATGTTTTTATAATTCTTACAGTGATTCCTGTTGTACAGCTAAGTGGTTTTGCTTTATGAATATTGGAAGGTAGACAGTCTGGCTAATGTTTTCTTAAATTTGTCATTTACATCAACTGGCTACTGATGCTAAAATTCAGTCAGGAAGACAAGGAAGACTTTATTTGTGCTATGAGTAATACAAATGGAAAATTACACACACATCGTAATAAGTACCACCTCTAAATTGCGTGCCTGTAAAGATAAGTTGTTTATCTGTGTCTTTGATTAATGGAGGGAATATAAGTACAGAACTTTACCATTCACAGGATGTGATTGGCTGTACCCAGGAGATGGACTTCATTCTATGGCCTCGCAATGATATTGAGAAGATAGTCTGTCTCCTGTTTTCTCGGTGGAAGGGATCTGATGAACCCTTTAGGCCTGTCCAGGTATTTGGTTTTAGTTTTTTGACTTCAACAAGTATCTCACTCCCAGAGGGGAGGATAAACGCTCTCCTTAACCAGTAAGCTGATAAGGTATGTGACTTCTGCAGGTATTAGAAAGTATGCTATTTTTATTTATAAAGAAGTCAGTGTTTTGAATGCCAAATTCTGCCTCCTGTATTTATGTACTGTTATGCTAGTCCTTCCAAAATTTAAGCTTCCAAAGGACCTTTGCAAATGACACGTATGTAGAAATGCACACAGTGTGTTTGTATTTGTAGAAGTGAATTAGCCTCTTAGTACAAATGAATCTTTGTGTAAATATGATGGTGTCATTAACTGTTAGAAACAGAAATACGTTGTTATATTTGGTTGGATGAAAGAGGGTCTGAGATGGATGGAACCTTTGTATTATAATTTTCCCTAGAAATTGATGCACAGGGATGTTCTGCCATAACAACAAGGTAAATTGAGTGTTATATCTGCAGTTAAAGTTGTACCTTTAAATTGTTAATATGTCATTGCAAAGACTAATGTCAGTGTCAGCAGAATGAAATTAGGGAATTGTTTAAATGGTGCTAAGACTCAAGTGTGTTGTTGCTGTGGTCCCCAATTTCTGCTTTTCAGAGATCAGAAAAGGAAAGAAACTAAAGTGGTTGTAAAGCCCCAGATTGAAAGAAATTAATAGGTTACATGAGTTTTATCCTAATAAATGTTTTGTTCCCCTCCCTCACACCATGTAGGCCAAGTTTGAATTTCATCATGGTGACTACGAAAAACAGTTTCTGCATGTTCTGAGCCGAAAGGACAAGACTGGAATTGTTGTCAACAACCCTAACCAGTCAGTGTTTCTCTTCATTGATAGACAGCACTTGCAGGTAAGCTTCTTTTGTCCTCATCTTAACAAGTGTGTTTTAGTCATAAAAACCTTTTCCTACTTGGGAACATCAGTGATTTCGTTGGAAAATACTCAAGTAGAAGAATTGATCATGCATTCATGATTACATTTTGGCAGTTTCAGAGGAAACTTATGCTATAAATAGGATTCATACATGCAAAAACTAACTATGGGCCACAGATGTATTCACATAGAATTAATGTTTTTGTATTAAAAATTTAATAAGTTCTAAAGTAGACCTAGAAGTGTTCTGGAAAAATTGTTTTGATTTGGGTGATAATACAGAAATTATTCAAGTGAAGAATGAACAGAATAGTGAAAACATTTTATTTGTTAGAGGTTGCAGACTAATTTTAAGTTCAGGCTGTTTGTATGTATGAAACAATGATTTTTTTAAAATGTCTTTGGGATCTGCCTATTAGTCCTGAGTTAACTTTTAGGTTTAATAGCTTTTCTTTGGGTTTTCTTTGCCTCTAGACTCCAAAAAACAAAGCTACAATCTTCAAGTTATGCAGCATCTGCCTGTACCTGCCACAGGAGCAGCTCACTCACTGGACGGTTGGTACCATAGAGGATCACCTCTGTCCTTACATGCCAGAGTAAGGTACTGGCCAGCAAAATGGGGAAGATCACAGAATGCAGCAGTGGATTTTCACTTTCCTCACCACTTTATTCTTTCAGAATTTAGAAGAAAATGGACTCATGTTCAGAACACTATACATTGTGAAACTTGATCATCCTGGATTTTTTTAATCATTTGTATCTCAGAACTTTGCAATTTTTTTTTTTTTGAGATGTTTTCTGCATGGACCTTGTGAAAGAAAGGATGCTCTGCACACTTCTGCACTGCATCAGCATCTTGCTAAAATGTGAAGGGACTGTACATTGAAACAAATGTATCCGAAAGCACAAGGTGATCATTTGTGGTGGTGTTCCCATTTGTGCTGGTCATGCCCCCTAACATCTATAATGTTAACCATCAGTATTTGGAGGATGAGAAGTGAATGTAACGGGTATAAAAGCCTTATAGCTTTGCTATTAATGATTGTATCGAAGAGCACTATCACTCGTTTTAGTGAACGAAAAAGTGGCTATTACAATAGGACGTAAATGTGGGAAAGAAATCTTTCTTTAAAAAAAAATGCATCTCATTTAATGTGTAGGCATTTTTTGCCTCTTTTATTTTGCTTGGCCATGTCTAAGTTTACTGGCACTTTTGTTTTGGATCTCTTTCCCCAAGTTGCTGTATAACTGTATGAAGGTGTTCTTTTGAGTTGGATGCATTTATACAGATGAGGCAGACCTGGAGTCTGAAGTTGCTAAAGCAGCTCAAAGAAAGGTAAAATAATAGCTGCAGAAACAATGTTGGTAGAGGATTATTTTTTCTTGAGAGTTGAGACTTGTAAACTTGCAGGTGAACTGTGCAGGAAATACTGGTTTCTAAAACATTTCTTATGGAAAACCCATTGAGGTTTTTTTTTTTTTTCTTTTGGAATAGACATTATAAACCAATGTAAAATAGTGTTTGGAGTGTCAAAAGTTGGTTCTGGCAGAACATTTTAAGATTGTGCAATTATAAAAGGAAGACTACTGTATAGTTTTGATGACAAAGAAGGCTCTGCTTAAGGGTTGAGTACTTTACTGGAATAAAACTGCATAAGCCTGCTCCCTTTGGATAAAACTAGTGCTTACCTGTTTAAAACTTGTATTTAGCTTTTGTTTGGAATTGGAAAAAAATTGGACTTTAAATAAATTAGGTGAAAGATGACTGGTTTTATTTATGAAAATCTTATGAACTGAATTTCAGTAGTGTCTTACGTGTTAAGTGTCCCCCATTGCAAACATTGAAAATGTACACACTGTAAAATGTTTATGAAGATTAGAGGAGATTAGTGGCAAAGGTGTTCTTCTGTATGGGCTCTGTGTTTTGAAAGTACCTGGCAGAAAAAATGGAATTACTGGCATACTGTTGTGTTGGTACATGGGTATTTTTGCTTCTTCAGTTATAAGTTCCTACAAGTAACTCTGAAGCACCCTAGAAAAACACCACATGGAAGCTCCAACTTCACTTTCATAGATGCCATAAGTTACAAAGAAATATTTTGAAAATGCTGCTCTACAGAATGCTGAGACTTTCTAAAATATCTAGTAACCACCACACCTCCTAAAATCACTGAAAATTTCCCAGCTTTAAATACCTCTTCTTTGATTGACATGTAAGATTATAATACCAAGGGTACACATGAAGGTTGAGATAGGAAACAAATTCCAGGCTCCTGAAACTTGAGCATTCAAGACCCTACAAAACCTAAATGCCGCCCTTTGTTCTTAATTTGTCATTTTGGACATCATCTCAGAGCAGTGAGAATAGGGCCATAGTTACTCTGGTTAGCAAAGCAAATGATGTAGTTCTTTTAGGAATTTTGGTTTTCTTCATTCTGATTTCTCTTAGAAGAAACCTCAAGATGTGTGCCTGAGTGGCTGTGCACAGTGCATTTCAAGTGTCAGCAATGGTATAATCCTTAACTTCAGTTCTCTGTATTACAGGAAACAACCCATTCAGTTTAATTGCTTTAGTTTTTTATGGGATGTGTAAGACAGGCTGCTCATTTTTTCCCTGTGACAGTGATCCCAGAGTTCAATAATACCATGCTTTCTTGGGAGAACACAACTGGAATTAGACGAAACAAAAAATTGGAATACTAATTTTGTTAAATGTCTTCCATTCTACCCAGCTAACAAACATTATGCTTTTGTTGTGCTGTCAGATTAAGGTGATAGCCATCTGCGTTGTCAAAGTAGTGGGGGGAAAAGGGCAAAGGGGACCAATGGGCTTCACAGCATGAGAATCTTGGGGAGTGTATGCGAGTTTGTTCTTGTGTTGTCATCTTTGAAGTGTCTTTTTCCCCTTAAACAGAATGGCTTTCAAGGGAAGAGATTAAACTCTGGTTCCGCTCTTCCTCAGTGGAGCTTTCAGGTTGATCTTAGAATAGTCTTCTGTTAAGTTACTTCAGCAAAATGCCCTTCAGAAATGAAAGAAAGCAGTTCATGATATCTGGCTTTTGGTTTCAGGCCCTCTTTATATCAGCTCAGTGGCTTTCTGGTAGGCTTTCTTTAAAGTGTAGGGTTTATTTCAAAACTACTGTTTCCAAAATACAGTTTGTCATAGTGTGCACCTAATTTGGTATTCAGTGGAGCTGTTTGTAAATATAGAAAGGGCTCTTGTATAAGAATAATAGTTACTACCTGCTATCAGCTGCTTGTGTGGCTACTTTGGATAAGCTAATACTAATAATTGAAATACACTCAATATCACACCTGAATATGGAGTTTTAAGAGGCTGTTTTCTTGAGGATTTATTGTGAGAACTTGGTAAGTGCCAGTGGGGCAGGAATAAATTAAGTAGAAAGAAGCCCATTAGATTTCTTGCATCTCCATGAATTGTCTGGTGAAGGGAAACTTGTGTCAGCTTGTGAGGAAGCTTGTGAGGAGAAGCTGCTTAAATGTCATAGTTGGTACGTGTTTTTCACTTTTCAAGCTGCTTCAGCTGCACAAGAGTTACCAAAATACGGTAAGATAGAACTGCTGTACAAGCATTGCCAAAATGTAATAGGCCTGTAGGTAGTTTACAGTTGATGCCCATTGTCACGTCTGTATCAAACAAAACAAATTCCTTCTCAAAAGCTATTTTGTTACAGGAAAATTGATCTGTTAAGTGATAGATCAGATAGTAGAAACACATTGAGATTATTCAGTGTTTAAATTTTTTTTTTTTTTGCATCACAAAATGTTAAACCTATTAGAAACAAAACTGGTGGAGTGGAAAGATGGTAATTTTACAAGTTTTAATTTTTTAGGCTCTTAAAAATTTGACACTTCTGAAAGACCTACGTGATTTGTACTTAGAAAAAACCAAAACAGGATCACTCTTCACTGTGGGTAGGTGGCCATGGTCCTTGTGAATTACCGTGTCTTTTTCTTGGCACACTAAGGTGCACTGTATTAGTTTTGAAATTACTTTACAACCCGACAGGAGTGCTGTAAACTTTTGCTCCTTGCACACAGTCCCAGTTTGTGAACTCTGCAAGCATCTCTCCCAGCCCACTCCTGTTCCGCTGCTGGGAGAACCCTGCTTTTTCTTGCACTTGTCATGTACTGAGTCATGAGATTACTTGCAGTTACTGAATGCCAGATCGTGTTAAATCTGGATCTCTGAGGGTTGAACGGTGAGAAGAGTCACTGAAGGGTTTTTTGCCTCTCAATGCAGAGATTAGTCTAATGGACTGTTGGAGGCTTCATTTAAGATTACATTAAGGTTCCCACCATTGAGCATGATAGTTGTTAAAGTCAAGAGTTGCTAGAGCGTATTTACATCTACTAAGCAGATGGACATGCAATGTGAGTTTACTTAATTGCTATTTACTTTTATTGGAGTTTTCATTTTTGCATTTATTACAGAAGCAAATTCACAAGCTGTGTAAGTGTACAAATTCTGGAACAGCTCTTTGGAGTGAAGTAACAAGATAAAACTATTAAAACCCTTTATATAACAGGAAAAAAAGAGATTAGTGTGGATGTTTGAGGAATGGTAGTAGTCTGAGTGGTGTTTGTTCTAGAATTCATTTTGTGGAAATTTTCGTTTTAGTAATCTTTACTTATAAATTACTCTTTCCCAAACCATAAGGCCAATGTTGTTATTTATGCCTTAGTATCATTAGCACCCAGAAATGACATTTCTGTGTACAGGTTTGCCTTCATTTGCACCTGTACTACTTTATGGCCTGCTGTTGTTGTGAGTGCAAGGCTTCAGCTTGTAGGTGTTGTCTGTACCTGCTGGACTGTTGCACTTCAGAAGTTGATAGAAGAGCAAACCTCTACACTACAATTGGAAGTCCCCTTAGCTTTCCCTGCTGTCATGTGCTGGAGCTGGGTGCTTTGTATTGCTTTGGTGTTTGTCTTCCTTGATGTGGTGGTCTTGGTGTAGAGATGAACTCTGCTGTGAGGGATACCAGGGGGGAGGCCGCAGTTCTGTCTGCAGCAGTAGGTGCTGTTTTCTGATTCATGCACCACAGCTGGGAGGGAGCTCATGAGCCTGACTGGGCAGTGCAGATACTGTGGAGGGCTGTGTCAGCCCTGCAGGTTAACTGAAGCTAAGTGTAATTTCCCTTCTGCATGGCTGACTGAAATGCTTTTCAGTGCTGAAGATATCCGTGACCTACTTCTGCTTGGAAAGGATTTGCATATGGAAAGATCCCTTAATTTGAGCACAATTACAGTATGCTAGAGCACCCACTCAAACAGCTTTTCTGGACTCCTGAAATCTATTCAAGCAGCTACTGCTTTTAAGCAAAAGAAATCAAAGATCCAGAATGTTACTACAGTGTTATAGCTGTGGGTACTGTCTCGGTGAACAAAAGTAGGGTTTCTGTTGTTGTGTAGGGTTTGTTTCTTTTCCAGAAGGGATAGCAAATGTGTCTTTTTTTGATAAAAGTTTGCAGGTAATTTAATTCTGTTTTAGGCGAGAACTGTATATGGTGCTGTGTCCACAACCACAGCAGCTTGGCATTGGGATCTGGTGGTAGCAGTCTTTCAGTGAATACATTACAGAATCACAAAGGTAATAACTGTTATCATGTTGTCCCTGAACTCAAGCAGCAAAATAGGAAGCTAAGTGCTTTTTTCTTCATTCCCATGAACAATGAGGTAAGGGAGAGGTTTGGGGGTTTCTTTCTACTGGCTAATGGCTTCTGTAGATAGAGAATTCTAAAATGGTCAGTGATATAATGCAGTTGGAAATTCTTCTGTATCCCATCGTAGTGGCTCAGAGCCAGTCAATGAAGCTGAACAGATTTGAACTGCTGTTCAGAATAGTTATTTAACTGCGTAATTCTCCTCACATCCCTGCCCTCCCCGCCTCATCCTCTTTAGGTGGTAATGTTTGTCAATTTGAGAATTGTAAGCCAGCCAGGTAGCTCATCATTAAATTGGCAGATTAACCAGCAGCTCAGCCATGAAACCCCTGTGACCGTGTGGCTTGACCTGAAGGAGTAACAAGGAGTCCTGATAGCTTAATGCTTATTTCTGCAGTGATGCCCTTCCTTACCTATTCAGTTCCTTACCCTCTCAGTTAATCACTGACAAATTAAGTCTTCCTGAGAACTGGAATCCTTAATGACTAAATCCCTCCTCACTGCACCATAATCTGTGATTGGTATTTGCCCTGATTAGTATTTGGACTGCTGGTTTTAAATGCCAGAGGGAAGAAGTCTTTTCTGATTCCTCACTTTCTTAAGGCATCTGTCATGCACAGCTGTAGGTGGTGCAAGCCCCTGGGTGTCAGTCTGAATGCATTCGTGCAAAAGTCATGATGTGAAACCAGCACCAAACACTTGGCTGGCCAATGTATTGTATGAAGTGGGAAGCTGAAGTTACATCCACTGAGAAAGACAAACTGTTCCACAATATGTGGCATACCACATGTGGCCCTCCATGAGGATAGATGTCTAGACATCAAGTATGGTGTAGGTATTTGGTATGTTTAAAAAAAAACCCAAACCCTGCCCAAACCACAACAAAATACAACATGGGAGGGCTGGTCTCACTGGAAGCTGTAAAATATGGAACTTGCAGTTGTCTGTCAGTTACTGGATAGGTAATCTGATATACTACTAAGGCTCACAAGATGATCTCATGAAGTCACTGTATTTGCTTGCTTATAAGAGAATTATGCCTAAATCTGCAGTGATGGAACCAGGTCAGCCCCACAGGAGATCTGTTTGTTCTGATGCCAGGTGGAGCCATGTACCATTTGTCCATATTATGGTAATTTTTTTCCATTGCTTTCTTCAAGACTCAGTTAAGGCAAGATACAGAATTTTTAATGTGTATGTTGGAGTGAATCAGCAGAGAACACTTCCAACTATTAGGTCTGATGTTTGACAGTTTACTCCCAGAGCAAGGCAGGTTCAATGGGGACGATTCCTTCTAAGGTCATCTCCGTGCCTAAGTTGTGAAATAAATTACAAGGTCAACATGCTGCTGGTAGAGGGATAACAGACAAGGTTGTCTTAAAATAATCAGTTTAATTAACTTCTTCTAAAATAACTGGCCTGCATATTAATGATGTCCCTCATTAATTAGGCAGCACTAAAATACTGTGCTGAATGGTCTGTTGTAAGGGAGAAGAGAAATTCATTTGTTATTTCAGGGGTTTTTTTTCCATTTCCCTCTCGGACTGAAACAGTCCTTGGCAGGCTCAAATGGGAACAGGAGGGTACTGTTGTTTCTGTGTTGAGGTTTGCCACTCTCAATTTGCCTGGATGCTTTTCAGTTGTAATTATGTAGATATGACGAATGCTAAGTGATAGAATGAGACCACTTAACTATGGTAGGTTCCTGAGGCAGCCACTGTTGATTGAGGGAAGTCATGTTAAGTTGCAGTGGGACAGCTAGACAAGGACAGAATCGCCCAAGCACACAGAGCTGAGAGCATTCTCAATCTTTCAGCACATATTGAATTTGGCACCTCCTTTGTTCTCACCCTCTGCTTTTTATTTCAGGTAATAGTCAAAATCACTCCTGTGTTCCAGTGAATGGGGGAGTGGGGGAGGTGGTTTACAGAAATTGAGGGAGCAGTTTTAATGTTCACTTTTATTTCCTTACCCTCTACATGAGTAGCCTATGGCAGAAAACTGTTAAACTTAAGAATGAGAAAAAAGATGACTGTAGATGCCAGAATATGTTTACAGGAATATAATCAGATCGGCAATTGCCAAACTCACTAGGTGTGTCCACCTGCTGTGATGGATCCTCTCTGTCTGCTCATCCTGGTAATTGTAGAGGAACTGGAGATGCTTGAGACTCTTAACAGAGCTCCAGGCAGAGGGAGCGGTAGAGTGAGAATTTAATACAGTGAAGCATCTAGTTCTGCTGAGTGAAGATTTAAAACAAAAATCTTGCTCCTGTAGGAAGCATCTTTGCAGAACTGCTTTAGTAAAGCATTGTGTTCCTTTAAAGAGGATTCTGAGCATGAGTGAGTGCAAGTGCTGAGGAGAAAACAATTTATGAGTGTACTGCTGAAGAGAAGATGGTACTATTAAAAGTTCAACTAGCCACAGGCATGTAAGCCATGTTTGCTTCTGTGACAGCGTCAGAGAAAAAGCTTCTGTTGGAAATGTATATACCATGAACTGCTGTTCTGTTTTTCCTGTGCAGGAAAAATACATGCTGATAGCCTGAGCCCACTGTAGGTATTTTTTTAGAGAACTTCCACTGAAGGGTTAGTTATCAGCTAAAAACCTTGTTTAAAAGCCATTTTGGAAAGATTGATGACACATTAGTAAACTTCAACTTTTTACTGAAAATTAGTCTGCATGAACAGGTCACCTAACTCATTGAAAATTATTTCTTTAGGTTGAGGAATGCACAACAAAAAAACTCCAAGTGCACATTTCACAACAATGACTGAAGACAATGCGTCAAATTCCATGACGTGCTCTTTAGTAATGTAGATTAGCTTTTTCAAATCTCCCACTAGGGAAGAAAAACATGCCCTGCACAGGTAGCATTGCTGTTTTTATTGCAGTCTGATAGCCTTGCCATGTATAGTCTGCCATCAGTTTGAAGAAAGCAGTTAAGGCTGTCCAGAACAGTGCAGGAGGAGCCCAGTCTTCAGCTGATGAACAGCAGCTTAACTATCACATTCAACCCAAGTCAGACGATCTACAGCCTCAGCCTGATCAAAGGTCACCAAATTTATTTTGATACATCTCTAACGTGCAGCTGATGAGTTTCAAACAAATATAACCAGAAATTCAGGTAGGTAGAGGTGAAAAGCCCATATGATACAACTGCATTTTCACATTCAGGAATCAGAGGGAGATGATGACATCTGAGGTGAGTTTGTGTACAAAGGTTCCACTACATCGTCTCAAGCACATCATGTTGGCAAGGTTTTACTCAGTGCAAAGAGCTTACACACCCACAAATCAATCTTCAAAAAGGTAGTTTCAGAAAGCTTTATTGAATACTTTTGAATTTTTTAAAGCATCAGTAAATTAATATTTTGTATTAGGCTGCTTTACACTTTCAAACCAGTTTTGCACTATAAGAACTCTCATAAGTACTATCATCTTACAGAACAAGTACAGTTTATAAGCATATATAGTGGTGTTTGAGTGTGACTGTGACAGGCCAGAAGACAGGGTTGCTTTGTCACATGACACCACAGGTAAAGAGAACGGATGTCTTAAAACTGTCATGCTGGTAAACCATATGGCTGTTCCAAAGGCTCTTCCCTTCTGTTACCTTGACCAACAAAAAGCCAGATGCATCCCTATGCTATCACACTCTGTTATTTATCCCAAAATAGGCACTAGTTTTAGGCTTGTAGCAATTCTGGTGCTAATTTAAAAATTTGTTCGTTATGGAAGTGAGACAAATTCACTTTCTACAGAATAACACAACTTTGTGCAGGTATCTTAAGTGAGAAAATAATTCTGTATGGCATTCTGAAGTCCAACATTATTATTTACATTACTTTCTTATATTAATGTTCTAGGAACTTTGTGTGTCTGCCTTGTGCAATTAACTTTCCTGTTGCCTTATTTGTTAAATCCACGGTGGCAAACGCGAGACTTCTTCCTTGCTTCAAAACCTGAGCTGTAATCAATATGTCTTCTCCAATCTTAGCAGCAGAAGTGTATCTGGAAGGAAATAAAAAATGAACAATTAAAAGAGGCTGTGTAGAGGACAAATCCAAGAATATTCCTGCATTTTAGATTATCACAAAGGGAATTAGCAAAGGTGGGTAACAAAGACACGTGTCTCTAACAGCCTGCTTGGAAATCCCTGCTTCTGAAAGTATTTGAGCTCCTGTAAGTACTGCCAGTGGAAGTAAGTATAAGAGTTCTCTGAAAAAATGGAGGCTAGAAAGACACCCGTTGGCTTGGTTCTGAGGAAAAGTCCATTTTGGAACTGAAACAATCAGTATCCAAGACCTCAGTTAAAAGTTCAGTGCCAAGTCCTATTCCAGCCACTGCTGGCTCCCTACAGCCTTTCTGAACTAGTTTGGCTGATCCAGCTCCAAAATTGTCATTGTTACAAAAGCTCCAGAAGGTCATTTCTGTATGGAACCTAAGCATAGGTTAACTGCTTCCCATACCCTGGTTAGAGGGAAGTCATGGAAATCTGGGCAGCCCTCAAATGCTGTTTCCATTCATTAGATAACTCTTTGTTTTTATTTACATGAGCAGGAGGGTGTGCTTTTAAAACACACTTCAGGGAATAGGAAAAAATTCCTCCACAAAAAGCCTGGAAAGGATTAGGAGGACCGTGATTCAATCATGAGCTGAGGTAAGGGAACAATATTCAAATGTTAGAACTACAGAGCAGAATGTAGAATTGCTGGATATAAATCTTATTGAGATAAATTTCATCAACCAGTCCATTTTTATACATGACACCATGTCACAAGCATGTCAGTCGTGCCTAATACTGATGTAACACAAGCTCTGTCAGTTGACAAGGGCAGGGTTTCAGCCTTGTCTCATTCCCAGAGGCTGCTGCTGATCCTCTTGTGGTTACCAAAAAAAAAAGTTTCTCTGTTTCTCTCTGTTCTTTCCATTACTAAAATAGCTATCTCCTGACAACTTTTTTAAAAGCTCCTTTCCCAAAAAGGAAAAAAGTTGTCTTATAGCAACATTCAATATCCAATATTACTTGTTGTAGTCCAGATTAAACAAAGCTATTAATACTTCTTCATATTGCCTAAAGGTGATTTTTGGATCACCTCCAGGAGAGAGCACCTTCCTAAGATTTTAGCCCTTATGTAATTGGGTAGGCATACGTGATAGTGTAAATAATTCAGATGTCAGACACAGGGAAAACCCCATAATCATATGGGAATTTCAGGTTTTAATTTCCAGTAAGATCCTAGTTATCACAGTGGTAGTATAAAGCTTAACTAGATGCTTCAGTCTCATCTGCCCAGTGGACAAATCAGCCGGTGCCGGGGCAGAAAGGAGAGAACCTTGTAAAGTTACAGATCACTCCTCATACAGTTTTATAGCTTTTTTTTTTTTAAAGACAGTTTTGAAGAGGGGTTACTTTTCTAAGATTTTCACTGCTCTGTGTCAGTTATTCCAAGTAGTTTTACTTTAGTTCCAATCAGTCATAATATCTTCATTAAAAGTAATGAAGCAAAGCTGACAAGCTATAATAGCATAATCAGAGAAAGTTTCAGAACAACTATTTTTTAAAGACACTGTACTTTAAATTTGCGTTACAGGAAGAACTGTTCTCAGTATAAAAACCACCTTGAAATGACCTAGAGCAAAGGAATCTTCCTCCACTGATAACCTCTGATTCAATCTGTAATTCACTATATGAGCACACAACAGAGCTGAACTGTTTCCTGTTTTAATATTTTTTCTGGATTAACATTTTATGGATTCATACAAAAAAAGGGTTTATAGAAAGCTGCTTACCCTAGATCTTGGTTTTTGAGGCGATATTAACACGAGCAAAGACTGAAGCCGAACTGATTTCTTAAGACTACAACTGACAACATATCAACATACCTTTACATTCTATGAATGAATGGACACTTGTGTGTGAAACGTGTAATAAAATCTTTAAAAAGTCCAACTCAAAATTTGCAACCAAATGCCAATGTCTCCAAATACACATCTGCCTCCCCTTAATTTATCAAAACAGGACTTCTGAAACCAAAGAAAACACCTGTTTCATGTGAGTGTCACAGCACAGAAATGATGTACAGTGGACACAATATGGGAAGAAAAGTTAGTATGTTTTAGTAAACATGGTGAATGATACCTACGAGATGTTCATGTCCACACTGACTCCAGGTGCTGCTCTTTCTGTGTAGAGCAATGCTGCTGTTGACACCACATCCACGAGTGTGGCTGTCAAACCTCCATGTAATGTGCCAAATCTGTTGGTATGTTCCTCCTCTACTTTCATTTCATAAACAACGTTTCCAGGGGTTGCAGAAACAAGTTTCATCTGTATAACCAAAAAAGGAATAAAAAGCTTACTGACCAGCACCCAATATCGCCCTGAATCCAAATGAAAGTAGATCTTGTTTAATTCTGGACTCAGGAGACAAAAGATGGAAAATACAGTAACTCAACTGTCACATTAGGTACTTCTATAAATTTTGAGCAGAAGACTATTGCCTTAGAAAAATTTGTATTTCTAGTGCAGACAGCTTAACAAAACTTCAATACTTTCCATGCTGTCAGGAATTCCTTAGGAGGCAACATTCTTCTTAAATTTTCCTTTTGCTTTAATCTGTGAGTGAAAGGCCAGATTAGAGGGAACACAAAACTGCTCTATCTGTGTGTACCACAGTTGCGAAGGCATATTTGTTGGCTCACAAAATAGGAACAAGACCACCAGTAATTCACTAATCATTATGTTAGAGCAACCCCAGTAAGAATCAGTATTTTGAAATGCACACTGGAAATACTAATCAGATTGGCCTCTCTGATCTGAAATTCATACTCTTGGGTAGAAGTATCCAAGACTGTGTCACAGTGTTATAGCATCATTATTTGTATATATAGTTTTATTCCACCTCATAGGTGTTAAATACAGAATTCCAGTATACCTCTAGTACCGTGCTTTCCCTGTAACCAACACATGAAGCTGGAATTTTGAGACCAAGAAATTACTGCAATTCAGTATTTTAAAATCTCTATTCAAGTTTCCTCAGTTAGTAGCATGATTTTCAAAGTCTGACAGTAGATGAAAAACTGGGCTAAGTTCAGCATATATATTTACTCCTACAACTTTAGACTATTAAAACTGAAATGGAGACATACTTATTATAATTCCTAATAATTTTAATTTTTTTTTTAAAAGCCTTTTCTTAAACTCACATATTTCCATACTGTTATCAGCTGATTTGATCTAAATCTTTTTTTAATCTTAAAAGGTATTAAGATTGAAATGTCTCCAGTTTCATTATTCCTTATTTATAATGCAGTGTAAGAGCTCTGTTAGCCAGTGTCCCTTTCTGATAAGCCAAAGTTTATTCCAATTTTGCAGAGAAATGATACATCATCAATGATGATGCAGTACACAGTCTGTCTACGAATGGAAAGCGCTGGGGTTAAACAGAGGGGAAATCACTGAGGCAACGTTCTGATATAGAAATAGCATCTTGATCAACGAAAATCCCAAGTCCTATACCAGGCATGCTGTGCTGCACTCACTGGAGGCCTACGCTTCTGACAGAATTCCTAATGAGGACTTCACTGATGCTTGACACTGGGAGCAGATGGCTTCCACTTCTGTCAGGGAGTGTGCTCCAATCTACCTGCGAGGCAAGGAAAGCATCCGGTTCCATTTGCCATTGCTCTGATCCGGCACTAGGTGCCTGCTGTCGTTGACAAAAATAATTCAGTACTTGAGTGCTTCCAGGGCCTACACAGCTATAGCTGCTGGTCTGCACTTCTCACAGCCCTCCTGTGCTGCCTTCCCACTCGTCTGCCTCAGGGAACAGCATACTGCTTCAGCTTCCAGCCACTATTGCCATGCACTACTTCTTTCCAAAAAGGGCTTTAAAACTTACAGTTGTTGAGCCCTAGGTAGATACCACACTGGAGTTAAAACAGAAACTAAGTCTAATGCTGGAGCTGAACCAGTTTCAGACTAAAACCTGTCTTCTCCAGGATAGAAAAAATCTTGAGCCATTTAGTTACGGTAAGAAAGACTTCAGGTACCTCCCAGAAAAACAGCAGCTACTTTCAATTCAATACAACTGTACTTTGATTCTTACTATGATCAAGTTAATGTCATGATAATTCTAGAAGATTGCAGGAAAAGTCTAAAAGTATTCCAGAGCGAGAAAGGAAGCCTGTCTCCCAAAGCTCACTTCCAGCTGGTTAGTTATCTTTGTGAGCTGAAATGCTGCATTTGCTCTCCACTTCATAGGATTTTAAGGTAAAGGAGAGTAAAGATATCACAGATAACTAAAAACTAACTGGACTCTTTATAAATAAATGAGCTTCTTAAACATAAAGTTTTTTTTTTAAACTTCATACTCCTCAACATGTCTTGGAGAAACATGACAGTAAGAATTGCTTTGCAAATAGTTGGTTTCTATTGGATGTATCAGAACATGGAGCTGCCAATAAACCCATTGCTTCCATTATTACATTTGCTCCTTTACAATGCAAATCATATGAATTTTTATGTGGTTGGTTTTTTTAGATATATTTACTGCATCACTTCATGTCACAATTATGCAAATAAATACAAATTCAACGGAGAATTGTTGCATTGCAAAATTTAATGAAAACACTGAAACTGCTTCACAGGACTGCCCTACACAGCAGCTACACTACCACACACTACCCAGTTTAAGACAACACAATAACTTCAACTTTTTTTGAGCTTAATGTACATGTAATACACATAATTGTACATATGATGTACAATTAAGGTACATATAAAACACATAATTGTGTCTATAAGGAGGAGGAAGTCATTACAGCAGTAATGACATTACATTACAGTGTAGGGCTTTGTGTAGGAACTCGGAGAGCACAGGGGTGCTTGTGTTTTCAGCCTGACTTCAGGGTTAGGTGTGAGATGTCATAATGAGCTCCCTTTTTATTTTTTAACTATATTTTAATTATTTCATAATTTCACAGTCCAGGAAGAAGAATACCAGTTACTGAATGACTCCTGAAGGTTATTCAGCACAGTCCTCACCTTCAGAGAGCTGCTGGAAGGCAGCTGGAGTATCTAACCAGAGTTACTGAAGAACAATTGTGTTTTCTACCCCGTGTTACCACCACGACCACACGCCCCCGTTTCGAGATCTCGAATCCGGTGAAAACACCGGCGGGCCAGCAACACCGGGTTCCTGCCGTTCCCCGCCCCTCATTCCGATCCAGCCCGACATTCCGGGAGAGGAGAAAACGGCGTTTAAACGAGCAGCCCGGCGGGACGCGTTCCCTGCCTCCCGAGTGCCCGTACCTTGCGGAGCACCCGGTCGAAGCCCTGCGACTCCACCATGTACTTCATGGCCTTCCTCAGGCTTTCCACCGTGAGCCCCATGTTGCCGCCCGGCCGATCGCTGCCCGCCCGCGCCCCGGAACGGCAACCCCGGCGGGCGGTGCTTCCCGCCGCCTTCCGCCATGGAGGAGACGGCGGCGGCAGAGGGGCGGCGGGAGGAGCTGGTCGAGGCGGCCCGGGACCCGCCGCCGGCGGCGCGGGAAGATGGTGAGGATGAGGAGGCGCTGCACGTCGCCAAGCGGAGGAAGGTGCTGTGCTCCGAGTTCGCCGCCATCACCAGCAGCGACGTGGCTGTGGCGCGCAGCTTCTTGGCCGGCAGCGACTGGCACATGGAGGTACGGCCGAGGGCGGCGGGGCCGCGGGGCTGCCCGGCGGCGGCCCCTCGCTGCCACCCGCCCCTGTGTTTCAGAGGGCGCTGAACGCCTACTTCGAATCGCCGCTGGAGACGGAGGGGACGGCAGGCGGGGCGGTCTCCGCGGGCTCTGACGCCTGGTAGGTGACAGCGGGGCAATGGGGCATGTGGCAGGAGGAGGTGGGTCCGAGGTGGGGGGAGCGGTGCCTCCCCGGGTGGAGGCAGGTTCTCCTCCGCAGGAAGGCGCTGGGCCTGGTGAGGGTCATCCCCGGGTCGTGGCCTAACCTGGGGAGCATGGCATCGCACCTCGGCTCACAAGTGCCGAGACAGGTAGTTCTGTGCCTTTTCCGCACTGTTCTCGTGGCTTCCCGACGATTCATTCGCCTTGAGAAGGTGACACACTTGCGGGCTGCACTTTGTGAATGCTTCAGCCACCTTCCGCTGGGCTGGTGGGTTGTGAGCCTTTTGGAGAAGGGACAGGCTCATTTTCTTCTCACTGCCTTGTGCAGCAATACATATGCAGATTTTACTGTACACACGCACATTTGTATATGTGTAAACTATGCATATACATATTATACTAGATGCATACATATTTATATGTATGAATAGAATCGACGTGTGCATGCACACCTTGTTAAATGTACCTGTGGAAGTTAAGATGTAAGATCTGTGTCTTTCATACACACTCTCACAGCATACCACTAGGCCATACAAAAGGTATTGAACTGCAAGTGGAATTGAATTTTTACACATCTCTGCCTGTCATGGTTTAACCCCAGATGCCAGTTAAGTGGCATACACCCATTCACATGGACACCCTGGGTGGGGTGGGAAGGAGAATTGGAAAATAAAAAAGGTAAAACCCGTGTATTGCGATAAAAACAGTTTTATGGTTGAAATAAAATAAAAAATATAATATTAATTGTAATGAAAAGGGAGACAACCAAAAGAGAGAGAGAGAAATAAACCCCAAGAAAGACAAGTGAGGCACAGCACAAATGTCTCAGCCACCCTCTGACTGGTGCCCAGCCCCTCTCCAAGTATCAGTTAGCCCCTGGCTAATTCCCAGCAGTTCATACACTGAACATGATGCTCTATGGAATGGATTATCTCTTTGGCCAGTTTAGGTTAGCTGTCTTGGCCATGTTTCCTCCCAGCTTCTTCTGATTGCTGGCAGACCATGGGAAGCTGAAAAGTCCTTGTCTTGAAGAAAGTGCTAGCTAGCAGCAACCAAATCATCAGTGTGTATTCAGTACTGGATTTGTGTGGCAAGGTTTTGATTGTGGGGAGCTATAGGAGTGGCTTCTGCGAGAAGGTGCCTTAAGCTTCCCTTACATCGGACAGAGCCAGTGCCAACTGGCTCCAAGATGGACCTGCCATGGAACAAACCTGAGCCCATCAGTGATGGTGGTAGCACCTCTGGGATAATGTATTTAAGAAGGTTAAAAAGTTGGTGCACAGCAGCAATTGCAGCAGAAGAGAGAACTGAGAATATGTGAGAGAAACAGCCCTGCAGACACCATGTTCAGTGAAGAAGGAGGGGCAGGAGGTGCTTCAGGCATCAGAGCAGAGATTCACCTGCAGCCCGTGGTGAAGATCTTGATGGTGCAGCTGTGCCCCTGCAGCCTGTGGGGGATCGCAGTGGAGGAAGGAAGAACCAGTTGCTTCAGCTCTGTATAACTGGGGTCTGTACATTTTAGTTACTGCGCTTTTAAATTATGTTGAGATTAATACATGCTTTAGAAGGTAAGGGAGGTAATTGCAGAAAGAACAGTATTATGCATGTTAACAAACAAGTAAACTCTCTCTTTAGTATTGACCTCACAGCAGATGCAACTACTAGTAATGCCGGTGTCAATCGTGCAGACCCAGGGCAAAAAGAAGATGACAGCAACTTCTCACTGATAACCTGGAACATTGATGGTCTGGATCTAGGAAATCTGAAAGAACGAGCTAGAGGAGTCTGTACGTACCTGGCATTGTAAGTATAGCTTCATCTTCGCGTTGTCACACACCCAGATTTAAAGGAGATAAAAAAGCTTCTTGGTTTAGTATTTACAAATTTCATGCCCAAATTATCTTAATGTTAGATGCGCATCTATAAACCCTATAAACCCTAGTTATAAACCCTAAGTAGCTGAAAGTTGGTATACTGACTGGAAGAGGTGTGAACCTGTGCAGATCCCAAAGTGTTCTGCGATGTCTACCTTAAAAATCTGTTAATGAACAATATTGTTCAAGTTGAAGTCACACATCAAGAACATACTTCATGCTTGCATCGTGTACATAAGAAGAGTAAAACCGCAAGAGACTTTCTTGTCACATTCCAGTAGTATGAGCAACTTCACACAACAGCAAACTGTTAGAAACAACAAAGATTTTTGTAGTGAAATTTTTTCTCTTGCTAGGCAATATTTAGTTGTCTATCGAAGCAAATATGCAAGATAAAAGCAATATTATCTGCGATTATCTTTTATAGTTCTATCAGTGAAAGCCTACCTTGAATATATTTATGAGCAATTTAAAAGTTCATTGATTTATCTTAGTACAGCAACTTATTAGTGTAAATTAAATTATTTAAACATGGTAATTTCCTCTCAAAACAGCAGAAATCTCTGAACTAAATCAAGTGAAAATTGATTTAGTTAACCTGGGGTGGCAGTATTTTTCTTCTGTAAGTAAGTCCTTAGGTTTGTCCTTCACCTTAGAGCGGGGCTATTCAGCAGTGTAGCAAAAATAGGGACAGCTGTAAAATCATGTCTAAATCAGCATTTTCAGGACGGCTGCCCCATGTGAACTGCACTGATTGCACAGGTCTAAGAAATAAAAGATCTTGTCATCACTGGAACAAAATGAATTGAAGATTACCTGAGGGGATCTATTGTAAGGGAGTGAGGTGGTGATTGGAATCTTCTGGAAGACCATATTCCAGCACTGCTTTGCAGCAGCTTAACTTGAATTCCTCATGTATGTAGTATATGAAACCTGTGCAAGCATTTGCAAAGTCGTGGTATATAATGGTGATGTGTCTACGTGCTGCTAAATAAGATGGAAATATTTTTTTTCTTTATTTAAGGAATAAATTCTTACAATATCTAGGAAAATGAGGGCAAGGTGCACCTGAAATCCCTGACCCTTTTCTATTTGGCCTCAGAGTGTAGCAGTACTATTTTTCAGTAATTAATTGAAAATCTTGCCTTGCTGTTTTCAGATACAATCCAGATGTTGTGTTTTTACAAGAGGTCATCCCACCACATCTCTGTCTTCTACAGATGAAAGCAGGCAGTTACACTATTATTCCAGGTAAGAAAAAACCCCTCAGTTTTTAAAGACAAAAACCAGAAAATGAAGTTTGTTTTTATTCTGCCTGCCTTGCCAAACCCTCCAATGATTTAAAGGAAAATAAAGAGTGAAGTGAAGAAGGAAGCACTTAAATTATTTTCTGTGTTTTGATACGGCATATAGCTTGATGCCAATTACATGTGTCTAAAGCTTTCTTGCCTGATTGCTTTCTTTGTATTTTTTTCTGCATTTTGAAAGACTGATAGCAAGTGCAGCCAAAAAGTACCATAGATAAGTAATTTGGTAAAAATTTGCATTAAAAACTCTGAAAATTCTGTTATGCAACACTTCACTAATGACTTTGTACAAATTAACGTTGATTCTCGCAAGTCGTGGTTATAAGGTTTCTTTCAGAAACTTAACTTATTTATGATACAGCACAGGATATCCTCAAACATTTTTCTTGGTTCTCTTTAGGTAACATAGATGAGTATTTCACTGTCATAATGTTAAAGAAATCAAGAGTGAAGGTACTGAAACATGAGATAATACCTTTTCCAACAACTGCCATGAAGAGGAACCTTTTGGTTGTGCATGTGAGTGAGTCAGTATATACTAAACAGCTGTATTTATGCCTTCCAAACAAAAAATCCCAGGAAATGTCGAACTGGCTTTTTCTCTTCAACAGTCTCAAAGAGCAGAAAGATTGCTGCTCCAAACATATGATCCCACTTGCATTTGATACTAACAAACTTATCAAAGTTTTATCAAAGTTACTCACCGTACTTTGTTTTCAAGTCTCATAATCTCTGAAAACAAAACTAAAAGCCTGTTATCCTTCTGTAAGCCACTTTTCTTCAACGTGAAACTAATATTAACCAGAGCTCTGTCATTCAGTAATTTGCTTTGTGATTAGATTTTGTCTTTGAACTTCTTATCATGGTTTGGATAGTAACATTGCCTCTTTGTTTCACATATAGGTGAACATATCTGGTAATGAACTTTGCCTTATGACCTCTCATCTGGAGAGCACTAAAAATCATGCTAAGGAACGTACAAAGCAACTGCAAATAGTGTTAGACAAAATGCAGAAGGAGTCTGAGTCCACCACTGTTGTATTTGGAGGGGATACAAACCTCAGAGACAGCGAGGTAAATAGAAATAAATGACCGTGTTATTTAGAGAAGGTATTCTGACAAAATCTTCTAATCTTCTCAGGCTTTTCTGTTGTCCTTATGAGAAATTACCTGCTTAAGCAGAACAGAGATATTCAACACTTATTCTTAAAAAGTGAAAGGGTGGCTAAGTAGAGGTAAGCATTGCTATGCTGAGGCATTGTCATGTCTGAGGTGATTTATATGGAGACCTGTTCCCAATAACAAAATGCTTTATTGACAGTATTTATATCTGACCTGATCTTAACTTGCCCAACTTGCTGATTCTCAGCTTGTAGAACCAATGAAAGAAAAGGGTGCTTTGGAGAAATAGATCTTGGGATTTTAATCCCCCATAATTAAGACATTCAAAATTAGAAGTAATTTTTGGCTTTTGATACTAAAAGTGGAATTTGCACGTTATTACTGGAACATCTGAGTTCCATCTCTCCCGGTCATGACATTCCATTGCAGTGAATTGGAGTGACACAACAACTCCTTGCAGTGCTACAGGCTGGGCACAGAGTGTCTGGAGAGCAGCCAGTTGGAAAGAGACCTGGGGGTGCTGATTGACAGGATGAACATGAACATGAGCCAGAAGTGTGCCCAGGTGGCCAAGAAGGCCAATAGCATCCTGGCCTGCATCAAGAACAGGGTGGCCAGCAGGAGCAGGGAAGTGATCCTTCCCCTGTACTCAGCACTGGTGAGGCCACACCTGGAGTGCTGTGTTCAATTCTGGGCCTCTCAGTTCAGGAAGGACATTGAGGTGCTGGAGCGGGTCCAGAGAAGAGCAACCGGGCTGGTGAAGGATCTTGAACACAAGGCCTGTGAGGAGAGGCTGAGGGAGTTGGGGTTGTTTAGTCTGGAGAAGAGGAGGCTCACGGGAGACCTCATCACTCTCTACAACTACCTGACAGGACTTTGTAGCCAGGTGCGGGTCGGTCTCTTCTCCCAGGCAATCAGCAGTAGGACAAGAGGGCTTAAGCTCTGCCAGGGGAGGTTTAGGTTAGATATTAGAAAGAAGTTCTTTATAGAGAGAGTGATCAGGCATTGGAATGGCCTGCCCAGAGAGGTGGTGGATTCACTGTCCCTGGAGGTTTTTAAGATGAGGCTGGATGTGGCACTGAGTGCCGTGATCTAGGAATCACAGTGGTAGTGGACCAAGGGTTGGACCTGATGATCTTGGAGGTTTCTTCCAACCCAGTTGATTCTATGATTCTGTGACACTGATTCAGAGAACATGGTGTTGACCCCTATACCTCAGGATTTCAGAACTAAACATTTATTTTGTAACATGTTTTGGATTTAAAAAGTGCTACAAGAATTGGTCATGCTTTAGAGTATCCTGAGAAATACCACAGTTTAGAAACATCTCCAAGATCTTTGTTTTTAACAACTTAATGTTTTGCAGAAAAAAAACAATGCTGTGACAACTCAGTTCTATTTTTGAAGATAAAACTTGTGAATTCAGTATGTTTTGGGTTTGTATTTTTTTTTTCCCCTCTTCTACCTTCAGGTTGCTAAACTTGGTGACTTACCTAAAAACGTTGTGGATATCTGGGAGTTTTTGGGTAAACCACAACACTGCCGCTATACTTGGGACACCCACTCCAATACCAACCTGAATGCAGCGTACAAGTGCAAGATGAGATTTGACCGTGTTTACTTTCGGCCTGCAGCGGAAGGGGGAAATATTATTCCCCGAAGTATGGACTTAATCGGCTTGGAAAAACTAGACTGTGGCAGATTCCCTAGTGATCACTGGGGTGTTCTGTGTAATTTTGATGTGATATTATAAAAACGTAAAAAGGCTTGGATCGTTAGGTTTTACGAGACTTATTCTTGTTTTTACAAAATTTTACCTTCTCAGTTTAAGTAGGATGTATTTAAATTTTCAGCCCTAGCATATGCTCTGCTCTTGACTTTGGCAGGAATGGCTTCATTTCGGGCTAGGGTTCCCTCTTCCTCATTGTTTGCCTCTGCTCTTGAATCACGTTTTTAAATATTTATTTTTAAGAATGTCTGCAAGTACTAAACCAAATTCTAGTTTTAAAATGGGATGAAAAATCTGTAAATACAATTCACAAACATACTCAGTGGTTTAAAAAGCAGTTTTATTTTGGCACGTATTATGAGCTTATAATAAAACGTGCTTTTTTATTTTAAGACTACTTTTATTGTGCTTGCTGTGTTTATTCTGTAACCATTGCCATCATCCTTTACAACCTTGTCTTTTGTAGGGTGTTTTTTAATAGATTCTGAAGTTTTGTTGAATTTACATACCCCTTCAGGCAAGACAAATAAAGGAGCTGAGGAAGGAATGAGTAGATTCTCACAGAAGAAGCATTTGTTAAGTAGAAATTAAACTACTATCTATTGAACAGATTTAAGAACAATATGCCTTCTATTTGATGAGAAGAGATTATAGGCAGTTGCATGGAAGTTGTTCACTTGCCATGGTATATACCTTACTTTGTGTTTATTAACCTGGAGATGAGTTGTGGATTAAAACATGTTGTCTTTCATTGAGCTTCTAGAAGCTCTTGTAAACTGCTGTGCAAAGTCTGAGCAGGCCAAGGTCTCACTGACTTTGCAAAAGATCAAACAGAACTTCTTACTCTAGGAACTGTGTAATCATTTTCATAGAAGCTGCTTTTTTATAGATGTGCGAAGCACTGGGCTGATTTAAAAGGGAAAGCCTCCTAACTTTCTTTTGGGAAGTTCAATGTGCAGGCATGGAGAGGGAAGGATCTGTGTTGGTGATGTGTACTGAACAGTTTGACGGCCTAAATTCTTTTACTTCTTTTTGTCCTGTTCCCTGCTGAGGTGGGAGGAGGAAATGGCGGGGGGGAAAAAAGAAGAAACAAGAAAGCTCATGGGTTCAGAGAAAGACGGAGATCCCTTCCCAATTACCCTCATGGGCAAAACACACTTGGTTTGGGGAACTTAATGTGTTTCTCAAACACAGGAAATTCCACTGGAGCATGATGAACTTCTTTACTATGCAGGTGACTGAGCACACGAACAGGCTGCCCAGAGAGGTTTTGGAGTCTTCCTCACTGGGGATGTTCAAAAGCCACCTGGACACAATCCTTATGTGCTCCAGTGGACTGTCCTTGAGCAGGGAGGTTGGACTAGATGACTGCCAGTGTTCACTTCCAATCTTACCCCTTCTGAAATCCTATGAAATTAATTTATGGCCGAGTGATACACATGTATATTTAATTACTAATTCAGGTATTGGGAAGCAAGAATATGAATATCAAAATGTGTGGGGGAAACTCCTTCCCTCTCCTCGCAGAAGCCCCTGCAACCCCCACTCGCAGCACCTGGGCACCTGCACTCAATGCAACCTTACAAAAAAAAGGAAAAAGCAACTTCTCACACAGGCAAAAAGCAGTGGCATCCCCCTGCAGCCCTACCTGCCCATCATGCTCCAGTGGACTGTCCTTGAGATTGCTTAACCTAACATGTCTGCCTGCATGCTCCAACCAGCCAAGTGCCAAGGGAGAAGTGTGTTTGGTCATTGTCATTCCCAGCTATGTCTTACACCCTGCAAACACAGTGAGTGGGGCCAGAACCGAATAGAATAGAATTAGAATAGAATAGAATAGAATAATTTCAGTTGGAAGGGACCTACAAGGACCATTTAGTCCAAGTGCCTTACTAATTCAGGGCAGACCAAAAGTTAAAGCATGTTGTGGGGGCACTGTCCAAATACCTCTTAAACACTGACAAGCTTGGGGCATTGACCACCTCTCAAGGAAGCCTGTTCCAGTGTTTGACCACCCTCTTGGTAAAGAAATGCTTCCTAATGTTCAGTCTAAATCTCTCCTCAAAAGGTTAACCTTAACCAGCTCCTCCCTTCATCACAGGAACAGGGAAGCCTGAGGTAGGTGTGGTTTTCCTTTGATTCAGCAGGAGGCCCAGGTGACCATACTAATAAAGCAAATAAACCTCAGGATATTAATTCATCCACAGAAATCAGCTGCAGAAGTCTCTTGTTCTGCTTTTGCTTCTTTAAACATCAAAACCTAAATTCCTTTTATGAAAGGTAAAAGAACAGCCTGTTTTGGGAAGGATGTCCGAATTGTTGTGTCCTGATTGCTGTCAATACATTCCATTATTTTATAATAACTCAGCTTCAAAAGAAGGAAAGGGGAGTCACTGATATATTTTTTAAATCATGTTGAGCCCATGGTCTCTTTTTTCTGTTCCCAAATAAACAGTTATATAAGACAGTAAAAAATATCTACAACTGCCAGGATTTTCCTTTCAGGCTAAATTGGGGCTGGCATAGGTCACACATTCTGACTTGCTCCATGAACTCTTCTTCCTCACCAAGAGCCTTTGAAGAAATGTCATGGGGTTTGTTTTCATGGCATACGCCTCCCCCTCCTCCTCCTCCCTGGTAGTTATCGCCATAGGATTTGTGGGGAACGTGAAGGTGTGGAATAACAGTTTGACTTTTCTAAAGGTGTTGGAGAAGGGGAGAGCACAATAAATTCATGTTTTGTCGCAATAAACACCAGATTATGTGACCTTCTGTATTATGGCTGCTTTTGTTTTTGGGGCTGCATCTTCTGGACTATTTTGGAAGACATGAGAAAGGAGGACTCCTGTTGTTCTAGAATAGGCTTTTCACTTGGGGAAGAAAGAACAACAAAAGATTCAAGAAAAGGAAAGATTCATAACAGTGTGACTTGGCTTAGATGCCTAAACTCTGATGAACAGTCTTTTTGAAGCTTTGGAATAGATAATGAGGGCGTACGTAAGATTTTTTTAATAGGAACAAGCAAAGACATAACACTTTGTAAGGGCCAATTCCTTTTAGTAATTATAAGTGGTGGGTAAGAGTACGACTATATTCAGTGAAATTAGTGGTTAGTCATTCTTTCAAATGAGGAAATTATGCCTACATCTTTTAAAACTCTTCTTGAGTTTTTCTACGAAAAAGTGATAATACTTAAATAAATTTAAGAAGACATAAATGTTAAATGTTTTACTGACTACTGGATATGAAGAAATGCATCTTTAGTTACATGTACTTTAACCACTTAATTAGCATCCAAACTGCTGACAATCAAGAGCAGTCAGAGCCCGTAAATTAATTTGTCTCTTAATTTAATCAGTGATGTAAAAGGTAAAATATCTGCTGAATACAGCAACTAAAACCTAAAGGGGTAGAAACAGCAAAATTAAACCAAACAAAAGATGTCTTGGCCTGCAATTGTAATTTGATTTATTTTCCTTAGTAGCATAATCTTATGGCATGTAACGTGAAGGACTAATACAAACATGTGAATGTGAGAAAATGCAATCATTCTCTCATGTACTGTTGGAGGCATTATTTTATTAATTCTTTGATTCAGATATCAAGAGAAGCAATTTCTCCTGAGAATCCATCCAGTCTTACACATTTCTACATCAAAAGAGGTTGAATTTGCTAAAAGAGAAGAGATACACCTAGAAAAAAATGTTAAACATCTAAGGAGGCATAAATAATGCCAATAAATAGATGGATTAAAAAAAATTAAAAAAAAAGAGAAAAAATAGTAGCACGCAAAACCACAGTAACGACAGAAAACTCCCTAATCATTATTGAAACTATATATGTAAAGAATATCTATGCTCTTGGCTGTAGGGAGTAATCTGAAACTCTAAAAAGTTGTTTTACAAAGAGGAAGTACATGGAAGATTGAAGCAATAAACACATCATATAATTGTTTCAAAGTAAACTTCATGCAATAACAGACAAGACATTCAAAATTACTAGATCAAAATACAAACATGATAATCTGTATTATGTCAACACCTGCAGACCTTATTGTTATGGAAGCTGTATAAAATAAAAGACAAGAATAATTACACAGAAACAGATGGGCTGTGTTTTGATGAGCTGAGGGCATGGTTTTCAGCTGTTTCAGCTCAGTATAGTTGAAAAACTCCATAAAGGTCATGTTTTCTGTTTTCCTTCTGCATATCTTAACATGTTTTTCCCCAGTGGCAGCCAATCCTGTACAAAATCCTGCTGACAGCACAGTGCCTATGGGTGCAGTCTTGGAATACCCCTGTAACCCACACGCGGGTTACAAAGTGAGTTCACTTCATTAGAGTAAATTTTCCAGGTTTTTGTTCACTAAGAGTATAATAAATTCTAATTAATGAAGATTCAAAAATGGCATATTTTTATTTCTTGGAGACAAGGCTTGTTATGTGACATCAGCTCAGATGAAACAAGAGTCCCAGTGACTGAGAAGCCATCAGTGTAATACTGCTTTTTTGGAAATGGCTGAGAGATGAGGAGACTTAAACAGGAGGCAGAGTAGGCAGAAATGCTGCTTAATTACAATGACTGAAATGAAAGTTATACTGTATCTGCATAGAAAAATCACTAGTGTTATCTTTATTTATGTATCTATGCTCATATGACAAGAAATTGGCCTACTAACGTATTGTAGATCTATAGTTTTGACCAAGGAAAAGGGTTAGAGCATTTGTTTGTCTTGTTGAAGGATAACACTTAAATGAAAGATAAAAGGTAAGGATTACACCATGCCATTATAATATTTTGAACTATTGTATTTCCTGATATGGCTACTGGTGGGACAGAGATGCTAGCAAAAACCTACTCAGAAATTATCTGTTGAGGCACAAGCTTTACCTGGACCTGGTAGTAGATGCTGCATGCAAGTACAACTGACAAGGCTGAACAAATATGTCCAAGAAAGGGAGCTCACTTCCTTGTGGCTTTCAAAAATTCTCCCAATGATTGAAGAATCAGAAAAAAAATCTACCCTGGACATGAATACAACCCTCCTTTTCAGTGTTGTCAGACATTCCATTTAACTGAAACAGGTCAAAATTTTTATCCATTTAAGATGGAAGGTGGGGAAAAAGGGTCTTTCTGGAAAAGCACAACACAATCTCACCAAGGTGTGGTGATCAAACCAGTGCCTCTTCCAGACCTCTTTGGAACAGGTGTCACATGACAAACTTCCAAGCAGCTGGTTGTTTTGTGAACAAGGCAGGTAAGAAGGGGAAGGCAGGTTTCAGGGTGCTCAGAGGGCTGCATGAGCCCCCTGCAATGAGAGAAACCTCCCAGTAATGCGATGCCTTGAGTTAGGGCTTCTCTTTTACCAGCATCAACTGAGCAGCAGAAGGTCCATTTGATGGTGATAGGATGGGTGCTTGCCAGGTATCCAAACTACCTCTGGATGTTTGGCAGTGAGTTAGTTGTCCTAGTCCATGACAGCTTCACAGGACTTTTGTCTGCCCAGCTGAATGTGCTTACTGCAGAAAGGAGCTGGAGGTAACCAGATCAACCAGATTTGTTTAGTAAGCTACTAAAAGGTTTTAAAGCTTTGTTGGTCTTTAGATAGCTTACAGCACAGTCAGCCTGTTATATCATCAGTGTTAAACTTGTTTGAGCTCCTCAGCGTTATGAAAGGCAAGAATTGGCTCAGTGAGAAAATACCATCTTAGCCTCAGCCATATGCAGTAATCTGCTTCCTTGGTCTGCTCTTCAGTTTCATAGCATTTCTGGAGTTAACAGACAGTGAATAGGCAATATGAGCTGCTGCTAGAGTTCATGAGTGAGAGCTGTTTGCTCTATGCCTTCGTGTTTGCATAGGACTGTTTGCATCCTCTTTGTTCAACGAATAAGGAAAGTCTGTCTGCAAGAAAGCCAAGGACACTGGGTCAGCTACTGCCCTGCAGAGAAAGCAAAGAGGTGCAGTTGCTGCTTTTGTCCTTTTCCCCCTACTTTCACTAAGATGTCTACTCTTGACAGGATGAGAAGAGACCTTATCTCCTTATGCCTGTGCTGCACCAAGGAGCCTTTTGCTTACTCACACAGATGGTTCAAAAAGCTCTAGCACTGAGTATCTAAGTGAATATTCTTTCCTGCAGAAGAAATAATAAAAAAAATCTGCAGTTATATCTGGTGCTTTTCCAATCAGTAAAATTAGGAACTCACAAGCACACAATGCATTGGAAGACAATCATTGTCCCTCTCTGGCTCCGTAAATCAACCCCAACAGGAAGGCTGCAGGGCATGGGAAATGGGGGTGCCTCACAAAGGAGAGGTAGCCAGGCTTCCTCTCTCCACACACACTTCCTTTTCAAAGCCAAGCAGTCTCTGTCAACATCAAAAAATTGCAACATTGTCATTGATCTTTTTTTTTATGTTATTATTAGAATTATTTTTACACCAAATATGCAGACTTCAGCCTCCCTAACTCTAGCCTAAACATGGAAATCACAGAAACCGAGCAATGAAAATTGACATAACAACATAGCATGAAAAAATATTTTAAGTGCAGTCAGACAATTCCTTTAGGCTCCTTCATATATACCCACAAGAAATCCAGTATAACAGTTCAGAGATAATTATCCTCACTTTACAGAACAAGCACGTAAGTTACTGGCTCCTTGTACAAGGGAAGATTTGAGTAGCTTCAAGAAATGTCATACAGCCTATTGTTAAAAAAAAATTGGTAAGGTGGGAATCAGAGGAAAAGTAAAAAGACAAGGCAAAAAACTTATATGCTGAAGAGATGACATTTCTAGATCTTTAGAACACCTTTTGTTCCAGTCATCCTGTAGCACCTGTGAAATACTGTTGTCCTGTGTCAAGAACTGTCAATTTATTAAAGAGTAGGCAGAACTCGACACTGATGGGAGCAGCCGTAAAGGCGACCTGGTTATAAAGGGAAAAATACAGAACAGAAGAAGGTGCCTGCTGAAATACTCCTAGGGAAAATGTCTTGCAGTCTGGGGAAACACGAGCATTTTTGACAAGCACAGCTGGCATCTTTGAAATGCAGCTGAGTATACAGAAACTGGAGACATTCTGAGATACCATTGACAAGCACAGAACTTAGGAACTAAAGAATAGGGTATATACTGTTGGGTAGTTAGGAAAATATGAGCATCTTTGAACCATTCTACTAATAGTTTAGCAAACTGTCCACTGCTTATTGCATGTATTACAATGTTTTTATATCCTCCACTCATTCTGACACAGCAATTCCATGGATCTGCTCCTAGATCTGTGCTGACGTTCTCCATTATGCAGCTTCCAGACAAAGCTGTTTTGACAAGCAAGACAGGCCACGATGCAAAAATACCATTCCCTCCTTTCATAGTAGTGAACAGAATGCAGAGTCCTGAAGTGTTGTGCTCCTTGTGCCAGGACCTGCAGAGAGACTTCATGAGGCTGGCCAAACTCAGCCTCAGGAGTCTGTGTCTCTACAGCATCCTTGCCATAAATGTGCTCAAGTGCGTGAGTGGGTTCTGTATGGACTTTGAATATGGCCTGTGGAGTTTGTAATTTCATTGAGTTAACTAGCTTTTGGGTTTATCTTCAGAGTTCAGAGAGATTGCTTGAACTGCCAACCTTAAGGAGATAAATAACATGAATATATTGGAAATCTGGACAGAGTAAACACTGCCAAGGTGCCCAAAATTAAAATCTGCAGTGCTGTGCATCCTTGAAATACAACATCTGGGGTGCATTTATTGTCATTTTAAAATCAGTAATTAGCTGTTGATGAGTTTTTTTGAGGTCTTAGCAGTAGATGGAATAGGGTTGTGAAAAATAAATAGATTTCAAATATTTATATAATAGGTTAGGCCTGACTTGACTCTTGACTCTAAATTATTCCAGCACTGCAGAGATACGTATGGTTATCCTTCCACGAGGGCACTATTTGCAACATGTGCTTGTTTTGGTCTATCAGATAAGATAAAAGCTTATCTGATGGGCTGTGAAAAAGGAACAAACCAGGGAGAAGACCTTTTTGCTAGGGCAAGCTTTCCCATTGCACATCAGTAGCTTTCCCTTCTTCGCTGACTCCTGAGTGATAATACTAGGGAAGAAAATTCTATGTCCCACACATCTCTTCATCTAACTACTGCACTTCAGTACAGAATTTTCACAATTAGAGTATAAATGATCTTGTGCTTTTGTTTTTGAGGAAAATTCTGCCTTATTGACATCTTTCTTTAGGGGATGCCCGTACGCCCAGGTCAGGTCCGTGAAAACTCAGGAAGCAGATTTTGGAGCAGGGTTAGAGAAATTTCCTGTTGCAAGGAACAGATTATAACTTGCCACTGCAAGGCTCTCACTTTTCTGGTGTTTTCAGAGTGGAGGAACCATTGTTTGCATATTTCCTTATTTTAAATAAGAGTAACTGGTAAAGTAACACTATGTGTGCGATGTGTTTTCCACAGACCACCTGCTCCACTGATTTGCAGTCTGGGGTAGAAGTTTAAAACTTACTCATCTACCTGAAAGTTCCCTCACATCTGTATGGCTTAGCTGGGCACCTGGCGTGCTCCATATTGTAATATTATCTGCCATTGCAAAACATTCTAAGGAAAATAGGAGCACTGAGTGAAGTGCAATGTTTTGCATTTTATTGAAAGAAAATAACTTTCTGTGTTATTACCTGTGTTTATTAACTTTCTCTTAATAAACTTGGCATGTCTTCTCCCTTCCAAGCACGAGGCAAGCAAAAAAGAGGGATTCTTTTGTTGCAGTTATTTGCAGTCTAGTTTTTCAGGCCAAATGATGTCTGAATGACCTGAATTATCAATATACTACAGGACCAAGGTGAAGTACAAATCGCAGAGGATCCAATGATTCTGTTTCAGTGGATTAGTTTCTCAGGCAGTATCCTTTGGTTGAGGTTTTTCAGAGAAGTAAACTAAGGTGAAAAGAAAATGTTCCTTTCACAGTGTATTTTTGGTCTGAAAGGACACTGGTAGCCTTCTTCTGTCTGCTTGAAGCCTCCTGAGCTACTGTACTCTCTCAAAGCTAAGTTCCTTTGCAGCTTTGGAAATAAAATACTGCAGTTTCTCCCATTGACTGACTGAAATAAAATAATCTATGATGCATGAACAAGTCTAAATGAAATAATAATATCCTTAGCAGTGAAAAACGGATTGGTAATACAGTAATTGAGCAGATTTATTGCCATCTCCTTGAGCTAGCCTGCTGAAACAGCCTGCTATTTTATTTAATCTCATATCAGAGGTATTACTGGCTGGTAATCCATCATTAAACATAATTTAGAATGATGGATGAAAATTTCAGCTTTTCCAACATAATCAATCCATGTCTCATTAGCACATATTATTTATGATTCTTATAATGTAACCTGAAGGAGTTTCCAGGGGGAAATGGAGACATCAGCTGTTGTTGAAATGAGATGAGATATACTGTAGTTTATGAATTAAAACTGCATATGAAAAATACTTACCTACAGTGTCAATCATCCTTTACCATTTTGCAAATGAATTGAGTGCCTTGGCTTTCCTCTTCTTGTGTTCTGTTAATTTTGTTAGTAATAATTTAGTGACAAAAGTATTAAAAAGCGTATAAGAAAGACCATTTTGCAAATTATTTCTAAGACACAGTGTAGGGAAAAGCCCTTGAATGTAAATTAGTAAGAAACACTTTACTGCTCTGTTGCTGTTTGCTAAGGACTTTGGACACCCTCCCCCCCTCCACTAGTCCCTATACAGACAAATCAATAAATTTCTTCAATTATGGCACAGTTCTCTTTTAAGGATATTTTCTACTGTATTTTACCTCAAAGATGAATGAAATCTTGATTCATGCAGTTGTTGTGCAGCAGTAGTTGTGATCACAATGACAACTGTTACCTCAGTTTAATTACATTTGAGAATCATTTTATATTTCAACTCTTACCCACCAATAAAGGGAAATGAGCAGTAAATGACTGCCTAGAGTACAAAAGACCAACTCATATTTCATATGAAAATGAAGATAAAATGTAGCTTTGATTTGCCTGTGGAATTCCTATTAGCTGCACTACTGGCAGAAGGGAGTTGGATCAGTAGTTGGCTGGCCACAGGAAACAGGTTCTGTCTGTTCAGCAGCCAATGCAAAAGCAAAACTGTCACAGAGTGATCCTTATCAGATCATCTTCATATCCTGGTCAGCTAGAGGTGCATTGAATTCCTGGTCTTAGTTTGACTCTGAGCACAACGTGCTTACAAATGATTTGTTTCTAGTCATGAAAACCATCAGTGTCAATCTCTCTTTTTCTTTTTATAGCTAATGTACTCACTCAAATTGTTATCAAAACTTATCTTTTTTCCCTGCTAAAGGAGAATATGCTAGCATCTTTCATGGTTGTTGTTGAAGATTGACTGAAAGGATTTACTGTGTGTCCTTCAGTAAGTTCTTGGAGGGTATTTCTCCTTTATGACAAACATTTCTGAGTTTATTTGATCAGAAGAAACTGCTGGCTGTGCAGGAAAAACAAACACTCTCTACAAACTTTTACTTGCCAGAGGACAGCTTGTGCATATGGCAAATGAGACAGAAAACATAGTGATCTTAATGTTTTTCCCCATCCTAGACCTGCAGAGCAGAGATATTTTACTTCTTTTCAATGTTCTTTGATTCATACAGTTTCACCTTACTGTATGTGAGGTGAGGATTTGTATACACAAGGCAGCAATTTGGCTTGGTTGATGTATGGTTCTTGAAAGAAAAGGTTTTGAGAGCACAGCACAGATTTAAAAAATGTTACTATTTTCTTATCATAAAGTAGGAGGAAAAAATCACTTCTTCATGCAATGATGGCATAAATTAGATTACCAAGTCCTCTAGCCTAATCCAAAAAGTAACCACAGTACTTTTACACTTATCCAGAAATCTGTCATTGAGCTACAACAAAACTGGTTGCGCAGATTTTATGTCTTCAGAAATTATAACAATATTGTCTTCAGATTAAATAAAGGTACCTTTTTATGTCAGCTGAAGGAGTCACACACTTAAAGGCAGAAAAGATATCCAACTAAGAACTGTTTACAATTTTTACATTGCAGAAAACAAATATTTTCATATTACTACAGTATTATCAATATTTTAATATCATTATAGCCCCAAAAGCTTTAAATTAAGTAAATATTCCCATTTATTATTGTTGCTTTTGTTATTATTATTATTACTGTGAAGTTCTGAAAACTCTTGGCTATCCAAGTGAAGTCGCTTGTGACTGGAAAAGGGAAAACATTGTACTCATCTTTAAAAAGGGTAGAAAGGAGCACCCTGGGAGCTATTGACCTGTCAACCTCACCTCAGTGCCTAGGAAGATTATGGAACAAATCCTCCTAGAAGGTGTGCTAAGGCTTATGGAAGACAGGAAGGTGATTCAAGACAGACCGCATGGCTTCACCAAAGACATGTTCTGCCTGACAAACCTGCTGGAGTGACTACATCAGTGGACAAGGGAAGTGGAAGGGCTACAGATATCCTTTATCTGGACTGCTGTAAGGCCTTTGACATGGTCCCCCACAACGTCCTTCTCTCTAAATTGCAAAGAGAAGGATTTGATGAGTGGACTGTTAGATGGATAAGAAATTGGTTGGATGGTTGCATCTAGAGGGTAGTGGTCCATGTCTCTGAGTCCCAGTGGATATCATGACAGGTGGTGTCCCTCAGGAGTCCATACTGGGACCAGTGTTATTTAATATCTTCATTAATGACATAGATGAAAGGATTGAGAGTACCCTCAGTAAATTTTCAGATGACACCAAGCTGAGTGGTGGTGGTGGCACACCTGAAGGATGGGATGCCATCCAAAGGGACCTGGACAAGCTCAAGAAGTGGATCCATGAGAATCTCATGAGGTTTATCAAGACCAAGTGGAAGGTGCTCCACCTGGATTGGAGCAACCCCTGGTATCAATACAGGCTGGGGGATGAGCAGAACAGGAGCAGCCCTACCAAGAAAGGACTTTGGGGTGCTGGTGGATGAGAAACTAGATAGGAGCCAGCAGTGGACACTCGCCACCCAGAAAACCAAACATGTCCTGGGCTGCATCAAAAGCAGCATGGCCAGCAGGTTGAGGAAGGGGATTCTGCCCTTCTACTCTGCTTTGGTGAGACCCCATCTGGAGTGTCTGTGTCCAGCTCTGGGGTCCCCACCACAGGAAGGACATTGACCTGTTGGAGTGAGTCCAGAGGGCCACCAATATGATTAGAGTGATGAAGCACCTCTCCTACAAGGAAAGGCTTGGAGAACTGTATTTGTTCAGCCTGGAAAAGAGAAGGCTTCAAGGTGACATAATTCCAGCTTTCCGCTACCCAAAGGGGCCTACAAGAAAGATGGAGGGGGAGATTTTACAAGAGCATGTATCGACGGGACAAGGATGAATGGATTCAAACTGAAAGAGGACAGATTTAGATTAGAAATTAGGAGGAAATTCTATACTGTGACAGTGGTGAGGCACTGGAACAGGTTGCCCATAAAAGTTNTATAATATATAATATATGTGGTTGACAAATCTCTGTCTAGCTGAAGTTTTCTGTGATAACTCTACCACAGAAAAATATGTAATCTAGCATATAGCAAAAGGACTGCATTTTGTATATGCCTGCACTGATAAAGAGGGAATATTTTGCGCAAAATTCCAGACTGGAAAAAAGTTTGTAGAAATATTAACACATTATACTGTAGATGAAGACTTCTACAAAATTAAGGTTTTTAAGGTAGTATTTCACTTTCTGTCCAAATATTAGCAGTGAACTCCAGAACAGAAATGGGAATTTATATTATAAAAAAAATTACAGATGTGAGAAAACAATGTTGGTTTGTGTCAATAAACCACAAAACATGCACATATCCGGTTTAGTGCCTATTTCTGAAGAGCACACATCCGTCACAGAATGTCTGAAAGTGACATTTGGAGAATATTTCTTATTCATTCTTCTCAGGGGAGGGAAAAGAGAATGAAAGGTTGTATTTCATATTATGTTCTCTCCCACGTAACCACAGTTTTCTGGGTAAAAAAATTCCTTAAGATTATTCCCTAAGGAATTTTTTATTCACCTTCGTGGAAACAGTGAGACAGATACTGCCCTTGAAAACCCCTATAAGATGGCTGTAAAAATATTAGATGAGGCCATCTTGCTTAGCTAGACCTTTTTGGTAAGACTACTGCCAGGCTCTATTATATCAGAAAAGAAATGTATCAGCAAGAGGAGACACACAGTCTACCTTTTCTAGTAATCATAATACTTTTCCATAAACACTCAGATTTTTTGAAAAGGAATGTCTGTCTTTTCTCCAAGTTTAATTTTGACAATATTGTAGACTTCTAAGCAACCTGATGGTTCAGTAGAGTTGTTCCTGTCTCTTTTGCACTATTGTGCTTTGCCAGCAAATGAGTCACTTTCAATAAATATTCCATTCAACTTCAAAAAAAAAAGGGAATAATATTAGTCTGACTCTTTCAGTTTAATTTTGTTTATTTTCCTAAGCACAGGACAAATAAAAAGCACCAGCAGTGTGTGGCTTTTGGAAAGAAAAATCTGGGCAACACTGATAACAGTGAGACAATCATTGAAGCCAAATTTCATTCTGCTGAAAGAGAGGCAAGGTTTTAAATTACTACAAATTGAAAACATATGGCAATCAAAAGCTGTGTCTGAAATGAGAAAAAATGTTTAGAATCAGCAGGTATCAATGGCCTTTTTAATATGTTAATATTTCACTTCTAGTGAATGAGAATTATGTTTGGTTAACCAAAATGCATTCTTGAGAAAAGATGGCACTGAAAAAGGGAAGTTTTAACGTTTATTGTTATTAAACTAAGTATAAGCTCCAAACAGAGCTACCGGACAGATTGTGTTGTTGTTGTTGTTGTTGCTGCTTTTGTTTGTTTTGGTTTGGATGTTTTGTTAGGATTTTTTTTAAATAGTCCTAGGGAAATTAGATGTCAGAAATTTAAAAAAGGGCCACTGAATAAGAGCAAAGAGGATGTGGTTCAGAGAATCCAAGGAGCAAAAAGGTTGCGATATATTGGGGGTGAGAGGTCTGCCAGATGCAATTAGCTAATGTCTTGCTCCTCTGTGGGATGGTAATGGGTGATAAATACTTCAAGGTATTGCTATTTTACTTAATTTGCTATATGGCTTATAATTAAAGCTAGGCTACTACTTTATCATTAGACTGCAGAAATAAAGGAACACTCTTCTTCTTTTATGGCAACGACTGATATTTTAATTAACTTTTGAAAAAGCGGATGGTAAAAGAAGAACTGGATGGTGAGCTTTCAGACTACTAAAATGCTGCCACAAATGTATTCAGTGCACAGCTAGGATACAGATGAGTATCTTTTTAAGGCATAGTTAATGTGGTAAAGCTTTAATAAATATTTTACAAGTTTTTGAAGAATTTAATAGTATTTGACTAAATATTTGTGCATTATTTTCTACAGTAAGATAAACAAACAATATTGCATCCACTTGGAGAATCATATTCATTGTATGCATTATCTGTATGAGCCCATGATACTTTAGATCCAGTTTAGGATGAGTATCTTTTACATAATTGATTTTACAAAGAAAGATTCTAAGTAAAAATATTAAATATAAATATTTACTACCCATTGCTCTCCATATAAATTAGTTTCTGACTTATTTTGTTATGAAGAAACCATCCCCCTTTTTGAACTTAGTGGATATGTAGTTGTCATACTGAATGAAAGCACCTATATGCACTGTTTTATGCTATGACCTATCAATAATATGTACCTAATATATAGTATTGAATGAAAGACTTCATAAATCAGCTCTACAAGGGACCATACAATGCTCTTAGTGAATTTACAGGTCATAAAACTTACAAATCAATATAGTTTTGATCAGTCAACTCATAATGTCAGAGTTTTTAATTCATTCTATTTGCCCGTAGAAGATTACAATAATGATGTCCTTTGAATGTTTAGGATTTTTTGAAAAACCTTTAATGCATATAATGGTAAAAGATAACTATCAGTGGTACTGTGCATCCACAATGTGCCAAACTAGTTTGATTTAAAGCTGAAGTCTCTGGAATTTTTACATCACTTACCAGCATATTTTTATCAGATAGTGTAAACATATAGACTGGAAATGTTCAATGCAGTTTTTTTTTATTTTACTACATACAAGAAAACAGCATTGAAACTATTACCTGGTCACTATCATGTGCTGGAGGTCACCAGTACTGGCTGCTTCTTGAAATACCTTGGAGATATCAAAAATGCTGTAGCCCTCAGAGATTTGAGGTGCTCCCACTTGAAATTCTATCCAAATACCATTTGATTATTGGTTATTTCAAGAGTGAAAACAACATACTTATGACTTAATAAATGCCTATCAGTAAAAGTCAGGTTTTAACACTGGCAATCTGAGGTAGTGGTTCACATAAACCACATGTGCTTTATTATCACAATCACTAGGAAAGGTACTTTTAATGTAATCAAAATATTACTTTTACTGTAAGTCCATGCTTTATTTATGGAATCTCAGATATTTTTATTTGTTTGTATTATTTTTCATTGAATAAAACAATTCCATGTTAAATCTATTTGTGCTGTGTTTCCAGATCCTGGGAACTCATTCTTGACCTTTTGTCGGGTGTTTGTCGTTTTTTTAGAGAAAAATGGAGATAATTCCATTACCAAGTTGGAAAGTCCCTGAGTGCAGCACTGCTCCCCTGTGTCAGCCCAATGCTGCCATCGCATGGTCCATGGATGGGGCATTATGTGAGGAAGAGGCAGGTCCCAATCTGACACAGCAGCACTCCAAGTACTCAGTTGTATGGATTCTTACTACAGGTATTCTTACTACAGCTAGGTACAATTACACCTATCATAAATCTAGTAAGAAAAGTAAATGAGTTCAGGCTTTACTAGATCAGCTTGCAGGTCTTTGTGCACTGTCTCTGCTCGAACATGGTGTGCTGTGATGAGCACACAGATCCTGTGCTTCTAATGCTTTTTAAGAAGCCTTTGCAATAATATGTTATGGGAACCTACAAAATCAGACGTTGCAGGTTTAAAGAGGAAGTCACACACACCTCTGAAGTGCTCTGTATGAAACCACTGCCGCCTGTGCAGAGATAATCCATGCAGCTTCTCCTGAAAATATTCTGGATGTTAGGACCACAATATGTGAAAACCTGATAACACATAACAGAAGCCTTGCCACTGGCATACACCTAGACAGAAATTCCACCCAGGAGAACCTTCATGTGTCCAAGCATTTGCAGGGACAGGATACTGGGTAATAGCTGTGTTCCTCTCTCTCACGGTAGTGGGGAATGAATGCTTTTGTTCTCAGCTATAATCTTGAATGTAAGAAAGCCTAATGGGAGCACTGTATACTTCCAGTCTTCCAGACACTCGAAGTAAGTATTGCTTTTCTGTTCTTGCCTTTCAGAACATCCTGAATAGTTACCAGATGCAAAGACACCGGTAACACAATTTTGCTGAGTTTATAAGATATTTAGAAAAAACCCCTGTAATTGTAGCAGTCTAAAAGCTTTGACTGTTACTATAAGTACCACTTTTGGATTAAATTTGGTATGACTTTTTCAAAATAAATATTTTCAGCAGGCTCTGCAGTTAAGTGCATCATTATGATTAATTTATGCAGAATGAAGCAGCCTTTTTAATTGATAATGAGTGAACTTGATTGATAATTAGTGAACTTTCTAAATCTGTAAAACTTCAGCATCCTTAAGCTTACAATAAATAGCACTATCTATTTTTACATCACAGCTTCCATTTAACAGAACAGGAAATATCTCATCCTGGAACTGCTGATGATTCAAGATCCAAAAACATGGCTTTTATTTCACCTACAGCACAAGTGTCAGCTCACATCAGTTTTTATAAGGCCTGCTCCAACCAGAAAGCAAAACCTAAGAATTCAAGAAGGGTTAGTAGAAGTTATTTTAACTTTATCGTTTTGTTTTCTACCATCTCATTATGATCATTGTTTGTTTTGTATTTAAAATGCACTAAACACTTCTTGTGGAAGGTACAGTAATTTTACCAGTTTCTTAGCCCAAGCTCTGGAGTTTTGGAAAGTAGATACATGTGAATTATGTGACACCACTATGGTCTCAGCTGGAGCTCTTGGCTAGGCCAAGTGCAAATGCACTGGAATGCTCAGGAGGAAACTGGTGTGACACCAGTGTAAAAGGCAGGAGAATTAAAAGGGTTTTTTTAGAGTGCTTTCATATTCTGACCACAGCCTTGGCTCCTCATACCTGCTCTGCATCATCTCTTTTTCTTGGGTCAGCTGTCACCTAAAGTTTACATGCATATAAGAGACTAAACACAACCGTTCTAAACTGCTGTGAGACTTCAAAGCCGTATTCTCCGCTGCTGTATTTGTGAGCTGCAGAGCCTTTATGCGATATAAATGGGTAAGACTGACTCAAAATCTGTTTTTAGTCAATGGATCAAAATTAGCTGGTGGTGTACTTGTCAGGTTTCTCATGGCAGCAGGGCAGCTGCATAGGGGAGGTCAGTCACACCCTCCTCACAAGGCAGTTGGCAAAGAAGAATCTGAAAAACCTATTCCCATTCTTAAAGAAGATTACTCTTGATATAATGGCAACTTCACTTTCACTCACAACGTTGGCTTCATAATCATCTATAGATGTAGTTTATTGTGTCCAAAATGTATAATTTATTTCCTTTTTAGTTTGTGAGCAAAGAGCAAACTTATGTCCAATACAAGATATCACAAGTCCATTTAAGTCTACCTAGGAAAAAAACTTTGTGGATACTAGTTCAGCTCTAGTTCAGCTTTATTCCTAAAGCTTGTAATACAGCTAACATAAAACCATATAAAAGAACACAATGTCCAAGTTATTTCTATGTCTTTTGCCCTCTAGTGCCTAGGATAAAAAAACCCATGAAGCTGTGAGATGAGTCATGAGTCAATTGCTTATATCTGAAACACTGCTGTCCCCAAAATAGCTACTTAAACCTATATTGGCAAATTGTGATTTGCACATGACTGTTCCTATAATTAGAAGGGAAGCTACTAATTAAAAAAAAAAAAAAAGAAAATTATTGCAGAAGTAGCAAGCAACAAGCAAGCAAGAATAATGTTTCCATTTAACTTTGTTTAGTACAAACAATGTAAAATGACAACAACATTCAAACAGTATTTGTGTACATGGCCCAATCAGGGGTAGTTTGTCTCTCAGATTAACTCCTTTAGTCTGTTTTGGAAAGATGCTACATGGAAGCGTTTCTTTTTGTCTCTCTCTACCAATGTTTGTTCTCACTGAGGAAAGTCAGAGCTAACAGCAGAACACCAATATCCACAGAAAGTGCACTAGCAAGACAAACATGGACTTGTTGTCATTGAGCTCCTTTCCTGTTATCTCAAATGGTACCTTTATGTGGGTGAATAGTATGCCAAGTGACAATTACACCCTGAACTGCTGTCTTCTGAAGTGAAAATGAGGCAGGCTTTATGCAGTCCACTTTGTGAAATGACTCCTGGATATGCAATGTCAGGTGCAAAAGAAATTATTTGATCAAAGTGGTCCTGCTGTGCAAGATACCTGACAGTGAATGGACATAAGAAAGGATTGCATTTTTGCCTATTATTAAGCATTAATAGAAAGTCTACTTGATTAGAAGTGGGACTGCTTTGTTAAACATGATTATTACAGTTTATAGGGTTGGGGTTTTTAGTTCCTTCCTTCAACTTGATCTCTCTGACTACTTGATAAGAGTTACCTTCTTCCCCAGTTGCTTCTCTTGTTTGACCTTGACCTAGAGATAGGCTTTGGCAGTTAATGATATTGTGGCTTATGGGAGCAGAAACTGCAAAACAGGGTCTTCCCAATGGCCTCAAGCCTAAGTGATACTTGTTAGCTAATGGTTAGAATGTAATGGTGATAGCAATGGGTGAAAAAAATCTGACATTTTTTACTTCTGTTATCTTGAAATGTGAAGGAAAAACCATAGTAAAAATATCTGTATTATTGCAATTTTTCTTTTTTTTTGATTCTGCAAAGCATGCCTTTGTACAATTGCAGTAAAAATTTATTCAAATATTTTTGTGAACATGTCCTAACGTTCATTGATATCTCAGTCGTGGAAATATGGAAAGCATTCCTTGTAAGAAAAAAACTCACAACCTAATCATAAGTTTATATTTTTCTTTGCCCTATAATCATGTCACTAAAAAAAATCTTTTAGACAAGGCAGGGAATCAATATTTGCCATAGATGCAATCATTCACTGAAGTAGATAGAGTCATAGAAGGAAAAATTAAGGGCAGAATTTGACCTCTCTGTAAAGCAGCTTGTCTTCTAGCAAGTCAATAAAGTGAAATATGTAGTCAGTTATGGTCAAAGTACACCCTTCACTCTGCATAATACCTTGCATAATTTCTTAGGTAAGAAAAGACAAGGCTCTGCTACACATAATTTTGGCCATGCAAACTTTAATTCTTGATATGATGGTGACACCTGATACTTCCATTAAGCTTTTGGTGCCTGCCTATAGTAATTTCACTTTCCACATTGAAGTTTATGATCTGGTCATCATTTTCCAGTCAAAAAATTCCCATCACATACACAGCTATCATACAGATGATTCCAGTCTTGGGCCTTAGTCATTAGAATGAGATCCATCACCGTTTTAATGCACTGAAGATAAGGATGACAAGACAGGCATGGTAAAGCCTGAGTCTGCCTGGAAGGGGTGGTGCCCATTCTCAGACAGTGTGGTACCACTCCATTGGGTACCTGGGGTTTGAAGGCTCTGACCTACCTTGTAGATGCTTTCTGGACACAGGTCTGGACACAGCATTGCACTGGCATCTGTTAGTGCATGGTTGTAGGTGTTTTTTTAAGATAATACTATCAGTTTATTAACTGAGAATGAGAAGAAATTTTGTGGGAGGAGGACACCTAGTGATCTGATATGTATTTACATGCTGAGCTATTGTCCTTGCATGGCTGATTCAGCCAGCTAACCAGCTAGAGGACTTTTTGAAGAGTAGTGAAGAGGGGGGCAGGTGTGGTTTACTATAAAGCTATAGGGTTGGGGTTTTGCTAAGACAATAGCCAAAACAACAACAGCCTTTTAACCACCTAATTTTCAAATCAAGCTTCTTGAAATTAAATCTTGCATAAAATTAGTGATTATGGCTACATTTCTCATCTACAGCCATGATTTATTACATCTCAGCTTGGTGCATAGTTATTCAGCATTGTAACTGCAATGGGAGGATATCTCCATAGTTCATACTATGGCCCCTGACAGATTGGATTTCTCCTGCCAAATTTCATATTGGAAAAGACCCTGCTAATAACATACAGCTTTTCATGGGTGTGTTTGTACCAAAGTAGTAAATGATGGGGCTGAATCTCTGTGTGTCTTACAGGTAAACACCAACATGGGCAATTCTCAAAGTCACAGGGCACACCCAGAGCTAAAAAATCCGTTCAAACCATGTTAAGAAACCACACCCCTGATTCAGGACTGAATCCCATCCATTCATACCAGAATTCATACAAAATGAAACCCAAACACAGAATCGACTTTTTAAAGAATAGCTTGTAGTGGTAAATCTAATATAATATGGAAATTCTAAATCTTCTTTGACTTTGAGGGGAATCAATCCTGCCCTATGTACTTTTAGACTTGTTATGCTGTGTGATGCTTGGAGGTAGAATCCTCTCACTTCCTAATACAAATATTCCTCTGAATCTGACTTTTCTGGGAAGGTAGCAGCAGATAATAGATGATAGCACAAAGCACTGCTCAAGGCAATTTTCCTTTTTATCTCGCTGTCTTCCTCATTACTGAAGCAATCCTAACTTGTATAACCTCATCTGTAAAGCCACTCCCCTCCCTGCTGAAATGAGCTATTGTAGGGTGGAAGGAGCAGCAGCAATCCCTCCTGCCCTCCCTTGCAGGAGCTTTGGGGCTCTGAAGGTGAGGATCCAGAGCCAGGAACAGAGAATTCGAGGGAAGGCAAGTCCCAGCAGTGCTGAAGTGGTGAGGCTGCTCAGGAAAGAACACAGCAGAGCACAAAAATGATGCACTTCTGGCACCACAACAATATTAACAACTAAAATTGTTTGCACTGCCTATATTTACCATGATAATAAGACGCGTTAGTCTGAGAACATGTGGAAATGGTGAACTTTGCAGGGTTTGGATAGTAAAGAGAATAAATATGAAGTAGACTGATTTTCAACATGCTCTTTATCTAATGTTTTTACTACTTTCATGTTTGTCCTTATATTAAGAAACCTTCTGTTTCCACTAAGAGCAAACTTCTGACTGGAACAGAAAAACATGTTGTACTTTAATTCAATTCATACACTCATGAAGAATTAGGAAATAATTTCAGTGGCAATGAAGTTAGATAAAAAGGAAACCCTCCTTTCACCTCATTACAGAACCCAAAATGAGATACTGAAGTAATTCTTAGGGAAATAGATTGAATTCTGTACTATTGTTTATTGTAACATTTCCTCAATCGCTAATACTAGTATATAAAGCATATGGCTATTTTATATATATAGAAAATTACTTAATCTTCTTTTATTTTAACCAACATAACCCATAGAAGTTGGCAGTAGAAAGAATACTGAGTAACTTTTTATGAAAAAAATAATTCTGGATGCCTTTCAGCCGTATTACCATACCTTTTCCTTAAACTCCATTGATTATTGGACTAAAAGTTTAAATTTCCCTCAACAAGGACAATTTCTCTCAGGGACAAAGGAGATTTCTTTGTCATGCACAAAATTTTTGTTGCAAAGCCTGATAAAAATGTCATTGACATTGCTGTGATTATTAACCAAGCTTCTGATTCTTAACATTTTGAACCTGACAGATACTTTTTATTCTTAAAGAAAGAGAAATCCTCCTCAGAACAAAAATATATAAAAATATATCACTTCCTTCTATTTTCTTATTCTGATAATTGCCAGGTCCCAAGCTCTGAACATAATGAAATTGAAGACCCTTGAGGGTGATGTGGAGAATCACAATGGTGAAGAACTGTGATATAGTGGTTTAGCCAACTTCATTGCATCTGCTCGACCCTAGAAAAATGAGAATTGAGTTTTCTCTTGCTAAATATAATTAATTTTTTTCTGTCATGTCACAAATTGTCAAACTTCACTAATGAAAAGAAAGATGTGGTGCATGCCATATAAAAGGTAATATGAACATACATATTTTAAATGGAGAAATGTTACATATCGCCACAAGAGGATTTTTTGGCGTCAGATATTGCATAATTCTTCTAAATAAGGTATTTTACAATTAGCAGATAGAGTGATGTAACACAACTTCCACAGCTTCAGAGCAATTTTTTACTATTTGCAAACATGGTTACATATTCAAGAACATAAATACAGCTTAATTTCAGGATAACTTTTAAACCACATTTACTTTAAATCTGTGGGTACACAATAGAACAAGGCAACCGCTTTTAGTTAGAATTATATTTAAGCGCCTTACTGAATCAGAGCATGAAACACCTCATCAATTAATAGTAACACTACTTACACTTTCAATTGTATTTGCAATTGTATTAAATTCAGTGTGGCTCAGCTTGATTTTGAGGACAGTAATAGGTGTCATTTTTGTTTTATGCCACATATGAATGTACTGTCAGGAAAAAGATGGTAGGATTTCTCTTGATGATCATTCTAAAATGCTCATACTTGCAATTTCATTCAGTTACGACAATACTAAAACTGGAAAGTTGTGACCTTAGGCAAATTTCAATTTATCTTTAGCCTCTGCCCTAGGCTTTTGCTAGTCAGAGGATTCTTACTGTAGTAAGAATCACTGGAATCCCCCAGGACCTTACATGTGCTATTCCTTAGAGCTCTTTTAACCCAGCACATATTCTGAGGGGCCTTATGAGTTCATGTGCAGGATGAGTTCCCCTGCAAGCCAAAAGAGTCTTTCTGGCACAAGAATCAACTTGCATTTCTCAACTCTAGTGATAATAAATTATACCAAAACTTTCCAGAATGTGTAATTAATATTTATACATTTAGTAAAGATAAGTCTTGTGCAACTACAGAAATTACATCTTGTTCACTTTTATGGACCTTGTTGGCAAGTGAAACACAATAGATTTTTTCTATACAAAATTGAAGGGACACTGGAAGTCATCAAGCAACTTGAACACCTACTGTCACGTTAGAACAAGTTTTTGGATTTGAAACCTGTTGTGGATTAACCTCAGCTAGCACCCAAGTATCACACAGCTACTCACTCATTCCCCTCCCTGAACCCGCTGCGGTGGGATGGGAAGGAGAGTCAGGGAAAACAGAAAAAGTAAAACTCATGGGTTGAGCTGGGCAGTTTATTGGTGGAAACAAAATATAATAATAATAAAAATGATAATGATAATTATAGTAATAAAGAAGAGAGGAAGAGAGAGATAAAACCCAAGAGAAATAACTGATGCACAATACAATTGCTCATCACCTTCTGCCCAGTGCTCAGCCTGTCCCTGAGCAGCAAGCAATGGGATCACCGGATGTGCTTTCTTTAAGCAAGTGAACCAAGCGTAGGAGTTGTTTACAGAATAATTCCTTCAATATTTGTTGGGTGAAGACCTTGCAGTCTTCCCTGAGCATGACACATCTTGGCTGCACCATGATCTCTAGCAATAATGAGGGTCCCTGTTGGGAAACGTCTTGTGAGAGCAGGACAGGCTCCATCAGTTGCATTGTCCCTGTCAAGTACAAGTGTTTTTGTGGGGCAGCAGACAACCAAAGGGTGGCACCTCTGAGAATTTTGCTGCTATTTCTAGCTATTAAGTAAATTTTAATTAATCAGCCTACCAGTTCCAGTGTCTTTTTCCAGTTATACAAAAGTGAATAAAAGGGAGACCACACACATTTCTATATATAATGGCCAGACTTCGCGAACGAAGATCTGTGGAAGGTCTTTGTACGCCTTCCAGCCTGCGCATTGGATTTATTTTAGGTGGGACACAGTGCGCGCAGAACTGAGCCCACCCTTTAATCCTAAGGTTCATCTGCCGGGGCCAAGCGAGCTTGGACAGTGGCAGCGAGGTCCTCAGGACATAGGTGGATTGCCTTACAGGGCTAACGGGCTCCACCTGCCCGGGGAGTTTCCCCGACCGGGAATCGAACCCGGGCCTCGGCAGTTACAGTGCCGTATCCTTAACCACTAGACTAGTGCACTAAATATGCATCTCATCAGTTTTAGAACACAGAAGGCTTTCTAGGAGCTGGCATATTTTTATGCATACTTGTGCTATGCACTATACTCCTACGAACAGCTAGAAGGTCATGTTGAAATCATCTTGACTGTACATCTTCCACGTACAAACAGGAGCACAGTGAGAAATAACTTCGTTTTGCAAAGTCAAGAGAAGGTGTTGAGACAGCCTGAAGCAGCAAATCCCCTTCCTCCCTGTAAACAGCATCAGTGCCAACATAGTAGTAGCTGTTCAAAGTATCAATACTAGAATACTAATTCTTTAATAGAATATGGAGAACAGTTTTGAATAAGATTCAAGGGTAACAAGCCAATAACTAATTTACACTGTCATGTTTATTTAAATTGTATTTTGTGTTTCTTGGGGACACAACATAACTTGGATAACACTTCCTGACAGATGACAGATTGTCTCCATAGCTTTATGGAACCTATGCTCTGTAAAATACTGTTCACTACCAGCAAAATCAGTGCTTAGAATGAAAACTGATGAAAACATTTCTTTTCTCTTTTGTCAAGGTTCTTATGTTAAAATATCCCCATTTAACACAGATACTTAATAACAGTTAAATGTTGCACAGGTCCCAGACTTTTTTTTTAAATTGTTTCCACAGAGTGGTGTATTTCATGTGCCGATTATCATAAACTCAGGTCCAGATTACCCAAAGACTCTATAGAACCTTTCCTCTGCTGTCTCACCTGAGCATGGGTGACTTTTTCAAGACATGAGGTTATTTCTGCTTAGCCAATGGGCTGCTAATCTTAGCTGCACCCAGAGTATAAAATAGTCTTTTATGAGTGAGAAGCAGTGAGTGGGGAGAGGCAAAGCAGTTTCTTATAGGAGCAGTCAGCCTCAGGAGGAACAAGACTGATGGCTGTTATTAACAGCAAAGATAAACCCAAGGCAGGGTGCCAAATGTTATAGAACTCTCATGACATGTATTTGGTAGCCCTGTCCCAAAGGCTACCTCAAATCTCATATGTCTTGCTGGGATGTGGGCAGATGGCTGCAGTTTTTCTCCTGTCTCACATCCCCAGTGGGCAGAGTTTTTTAACAGGTAACATTTGCTTGTGTTTTCCTGCAGAAAAACAGCCCAGGAATCAATTGTAATTTTGGGCTGGGAGACATCCAACATAAAGAGAGACTGGGGAGACACTGGTAAAACAAATGAAATCATCCTAAATTTATTGATGCCACAGGCTAATATTTCAGAGGGTAAACAGAAATGTCATATTCCTGCAATATCAGATGTATGCATTCAATAGTCTGCTCTAGTAGGTGGCTGCTCTGTATCTTAGGGTTGAGTGAGAATTGCTGTTTGTTTGGAAAATGAGTGTTGTACCACTCAGGGAGAACCAAGAGTTGTATTTATTTATTTCATTTTAATCTATTGTTTATTTATCATTATTTATTTTCAGTGATCCCAAAGTCTAACCTGTCTCTGAGAAGTCTGGTGTTGTGTGATGAATCCAACTCTCTCAGGGCTTGGAATCCTTCCCAAAGCAGGAAAAAGCCTGAAATGTTCAATAACTTTACCACAAAATGCATCACACAAACATAGGTCTGCTGAATTATATGTTTGTATAACATACAACAGTAATTCCTTAAGCCCTAATCACGAACCGTGATATCTCAATTAGTATGATATAAATGAAAAAACCCACACTATTCCCATGTGATCACTCTGAAAATTTTTGCAGTAGAGAAAGTAACAAGGCCTTCCATAAGTCTTCCTCACAACTTAAATTAAAGGAGTATAATTTTTCTTTGTTTACACAATTATGCTAACCTACTTTCTGGGAGTCCAATATGAAAATAGTGAAGAACTGCAATATGATACATACAAGACCCCAAAGGCGAGTGAATCATCCCTGAAGAATTTCAGTTCACTCTGTATTTCAAACCTTAAACTTTGTTGGTTCATACAAGCATTTTGTTTAGTGTTGATGTGTCTTTATTTCATGTTCCAGAAGATGGCAGTAGTCCCATGGTATTTTAAGGTTACATAACAGCTGTTTTCTCTCCATACAGGCTGTGGTTTTTTTACTGCTGACTTTCTCTATTTTACCACTTAAGGAGTGGCAAATTAGCATTACTTCAGTGCTAGCATATAATTTGCACCTGAATTTTTTTAGCATCTATTTACCGTTTCCTTTTAAGATTTTTTAAATTTCTAAATAAAACTAAAATGAAAATAAAACCATTTGTATTAAGATATGTTATTAAAGGCCATCTAAAAAGACATGCAATGTCATGCAAGACTATGTATCTTGACTCTAGTCAAGTCTGTTCTGTCTCAGACTGAAGAACAGAAATCTGTGCTGTCAGCTCAAGCTTGGGCTAAGGCTTTATTTAGCCAATGATAGTTAAAACAGGATTAACTGCATCCCAGAACAATGAGAAAACATAACCACTTGAGCAAATGTTATCTGTGCCTGCTGACGCATAAACTGAGGTACAGATGAAAGCTTTTCTGTTTTCATGCTTGTGTTGCTAATTCTTCATTTCATTAGAAATCTNCGCGCACTGTGTCCCACCTAAAATAAATCCAATGCGCAGGCTGGAAGGTGTACAAAGACCTTCCTCAGATCTTCATTCGCGAAGTCTGGCCATTATTATATAATGGAACTGTAACACAGTAAAAGTGTTCGCTTCTCTTTTTGAGCTTATCTTGCTGTGGTTACAGCCAAAACTGAAGATATAAATGTTCAGAACTTGATGCCAGATGGCAACTGCCACGATGGTATCTGCATATCTATGTAGGCAGCATCATCATATTTTGGAGATCATTGACGAGGCTTGAGGTTTAGCATGACTAAAAATCCCCTATGAGAGAGCACAAGAACATGGATGGATTCTTTCCAACAGGCAGTGCCTGCTGCATTTATGGTCTCTTGCTTACTGCAGAAGTTCTTGAGTTGCATGTGCATTACGAAGTTTACAATACTGTATCTGGTATGTCAAAACCTCAAAGAGAGCTGCCTCTGTGTGTTTCACTGAGACCTGTCTCTTTGTGTGCATTTTCTCAGTGCTTTATACAAAAAACCACTTGAGTTCGATGGGAACATTTAGATCTTATTTAATTGAAAGTAATTTATTACTTTAATAACATCTCCAGTATTCCTGAAGGTCAGTTTGTTCCTGACTGTCTTTTAGAGTCTCTAGTTTCTATTTCTTTTAATCTAGGAGCAAGCAATTCATCCCATTGTGATTAATATGTTTTTGCCCTGCTTGCTGCACAAACTGCAGAATACATGGGAGTTATTTTGAGGAAAATAGATCAATTGTAAAGCAGCGTTTGTGAAATTACTGTGGTAAAATCCTAGCAAGTTCTTCTCTCTTCTTACTCTCCTCTTTCTCTGTTCTCCGAAAACAGTTGAGTTCCTGTTGTGATGACTTGAGGCTACTTCAAGGATGAGTAAAAAATGATTTAATGAATCAATAATCTCTCTTGACCTTGTTTCTGAGGAAAAAAGGAAAACGTGTTAAGAATAATTCCAAGTCCTTCCCCTGTATTTCAGCTGCCAGGAGCTGAATAGACTTCGTTATCTTTGGAGAAATAACTGAAAGGCCCAATTTCCCTCTCCAAATCCTCTTGAATGCCTATTGCAACACTGAACTACAATCAGGATGATACAAGGCATTAGAGACTTGTGCAAAATCATGAGGAGAGAGATGATACCAGTTTCAAAAGTCTAGGAGTTTCAGGTCTGTAAACTATTACAAATGGATGAAGATGATCTGGTGGAATATGGGTTTACATCCCGTGCCTTTGACAAGCTGTAATTAACTTAATTAATCACCATCCTTTAAGTAAGGACAAACTTAAATGCTTCATGGTCAGATGATGATGGTGGCTGGTTTAAGTTGGACTTGAAACCGCCTCTGATGCAACTGAATGTGGCCCTGTGGCTCTGGCCACAGCAAGAGAGCTGTTGCATGTGTAAGGTGCCAGTCTAGGAGTCAGTAAAGGCACTGTGTTCTATGACAAAGCTGCTGCAGAAAGAAATGAGTAAAACAAGACTGCAGCCAGGGCACAAAATTAAGCATTCACCTAAATATTTAGAAGAACTGGTGAAGGCTCTAGAGCAGCACAAGACTGTCTGGTCTAATCATTTAAAGTTCCTTTACTAACAGAAGAGACTGCCGAAGTCTGGATTCACACCTGTCAGGCTGAGAGCAGGCAGAGCAAAACTCAGCTTCAACAGACCCGGCAGTGGGAATGGATGAACCGAGCTAGGCTGCAGTCTCACTCAGCAAGCACAAAGCCAGAGCACTGAGCCCTTGTTCCACCAGGTGAACATTATCCACTGCATTGTACCTTGGTGCAGAGTGGGTGAAAAGAATAGTACCATAGAACCATAGCATGGTTTGGGTTGGAAAGGACTTAAAGGTTATCCCGTTCCAATGCGTCTGCCATGGGCAGGGATGCCTTCCACTAGACCAGGTTGCTCAAAGCCCCATTCCTTATGTATTTATTAGTAGTGTATTGGGTGAATAACTGCTGAAGTTTCCTTTACTTCCTTACGAGCAGAAAAAGGACACTACCCCTTCATGAGAATGTATGGAACTATAGATCAGTTTTGGTTGCCAGGAGGGTTATGGAGAAAATCTTCCTGGATGTCATGTACAAGCACAAGAAGGAAAAGAAAGTGATTGGGAACAATGCAAGCCAGCTGTGTCCTGGGGTGTGTGAGCATGAGCGTAGCCATTGTTGCTTGCTAATTCACTGCTAAACCTCGCTATCACCTCCACTCTATTAGGCATTTGAGGTTGTCTCTGAAGTTCTGCCTCCAGTTTAGCTTCCTCAGACCAAGAAAAACTGATATACTAGAGCAAGTCTAGTAGGTAAGTAATTTGATATGACTTCTATTTCCTTTTTCTATAAATAAATGGGTTATGAGGAAATGCAGCAGAGGTCACTTTGAAACCCTGTGGAAATTAACAGCTAACACCTACATTTGACTCTAGTTTTATATAATAAGGGAAGAACTCTCAACTGTTTTTAACCAGCCCGTAACACCTAAAAATGCCAGCATCCTCTGTTAAACAGCTAGATCCTACTCTTTTCATTGAAAATTTAAGTATATTCAAGAATACACCAGCCTGGTCAGTAACATATTCCTTTTCAAACACATTCACAATAATGTTACAAAAAGTTAGTAAAACCCTTTTCTCCTTTCACTTTTAGCAATCTGTATTTAATTTAGAGGTGAAAAAACCTAATCTAAAACCCCATGCTGGCTCATCTTGCCTTGGATATGTTCTTTGACCTTGTAGTGTAGCCTTCATAAAGCAGTAGAACTAAGATTATGAGGTGATAAGAGTTGAATTTGCACTTATTTGCTGATATATAAGCACATGTAGCTTTTAAAAATTTATTTGGTATAATAGTTACAATATTTTGTTTATTTCATAAACAAGAACCAGCCAAGGGAATGTTTTTTTCTTATCCTCATGTTCTTATTTATAAAAATGAAACAAAAACTATGTGGGAAGTCATGCTAGGTCTAAAATTTCAGGTGAGTTAATTGGCCACAAATTTAAAGGGATTGAAGTTTTCTGCTTAACAGCTGCTCCAAACCATGGACGTTTTTACCAGGAGAAGATTTTTATTAAGGAAAGTACACACAAGTAGATGTGAAACTCATTGATGTATGTCCTTCAAAATGATTTTCATTTTCCTTGTCTGAAAGATATTTTCCCAGTGCATGCTGAATTGCTGCAGATAAATATTTCTCTTGAGACACTTCATTTTTATCTTTGCTTTCACTCTGCTCAAGAAAATGAAGTAAGGCTGACTCATAGATTCTATGTTCTCCCTACATAATTAAAGCTGCAAAACAGGTTTAGAGTTAAGGAAAAAGGAGGGATTATTTGGGACTTCATTCAAGGTAAGTTATCAAATAGCAGCTAGGACATGGGAAAAGGATAATAATAACTTTGAGGTAGCCATTCCCTTTTTGCCAGCTTAATGTCAGCTGTGGCTTTCAATTTTCTTCGCATTGCATCCATGGTTAAAGGAAAATACAGCATAGGACTGGATCCAACATAATAAACCTTGCAATATTTCTTTTTCCTCTGAAGTGACATCAAAGCTGACTGGTGTTATCAGAAACTTATGAGGTTGCATTATCTGTATAATATAGGCTCAAAGCAAAAACTTAAGTATTAATAGTCAATAGATACTTGGAATTTGCCAGTCTAGGATACAAAATGTCCCGTAAAAAATACATCAGAAAGTACAATGGGAGCCTGCTGCAGGACAATGCTGTTGTGAAAGTAATGCAAACATCAGTGCACAGGACCATAATCCTGGATTGTCACCTCCTTCTAATCCTGACCTGACTGCATGTGTCTTCGTAAATCATTTTACCTCCATTCCTGCCACTCTATTCACATTGCCTACAGAGGTTGTAAACTTTATTTTAAGTGCAGGAGCTTATTAGAAGGAAGATGTATGTTTTCTGTAAATTTTTGTAGAAAGACAAGTAGCTGATGAAGTGTCACCATGACAGGAAATAAATATTTTATGATGACAAACAACACAGAGGGTGAAGGGAGAACACAGCCAAGAGAAGACCTGAAAGGAATGACAAGTGCTTTATATTTGCCATCATGCTTTTGATTTAATGAGACTGCTTATATGGTTCCATTTCAAGGTGCACTTTTGTGAATTATGGGAATGATGCTGCAGTTTCAGGCTGTATTATTTACTGAACAGTGTCGATTGAAACACGGGAAAATGATGGAAGTTGGATACTCTGGGAGCCTGGTATTCATCAAGGCTAATAGCAGTCCTTTTTGCTTATTATCATCTCTGCTCCTCCTGAGTATCTTCTAGCTTGCAAGTTACACAAATGGGAATCTTGGACTTGTAAGCAGAATCCTCAGGAACATTAACTTTTGTTATCTTCTATTTTCATCCTTTCATCCTAATTGTTTCTTATTAAGCAGCAAAGTCTCTCAGTTTGCCTGCATTTACAACTATGGAAACAAACCTTTTAGAAATTTCTCTGTGTTTAGGTGTTTCAACGATGTATGCAATGCTAATATTCTCCCCTTAACTGATGCAAGCTAAGTTATTAGAGAGACAGATGTAAAACTGTACGAAATACAGCAAGCTCCTGGTACAACAGATTTCAAAAGAAGCCCAACAGTTTTGTTGTTTAAACAGGTTTCTTAATGTCTTACTTCTTCCTAGCAATATTTTAGCACTGTGGGATATGATTGGTGCACTGAAAGCTATAGGGGCACTCCAAGGGAACACTAGGATAAAGTAAAGGAGGGGATCACAGATTATTGTGCGGTATTCTTCAGTATTTCACTGACAACTTGGATAACAAATCAAAGGTCACTATTACTCAGTTAGTAAGCAATATCAAACTCGGAAAAAAACTCTGGAACTGAAAACAACCCTGTCAAACTGGAGCTGAAATAAAAATTAATAAAACACAACTAAAAAGAACAGGTCATAGTTCAAGATAAGCAAAATGTAAATGTGAAAACTGTTGTGTTATATACAAAAAACATCATTGATGTCACTGTCTGTACAACCCTCAAATTAACCAGCCTATTGTGTGAAGAATTAGCACTAAATTCGTGGTGATTCTGTCTTGCTATATCATATCATATGTATGTTTCAACACCAACAGGGTGGCAGTACTTTATTAAGAGTCCTGACATGAATCTAACTTTTAGCAGGTAAAACTAACCACTGGCTTCTGAGATGTACTTAGGGTGCAGGTTCTTAAGGTATCTGCCCCTGGGCTCCCTTGTTGTCTCTTCAGTATTGACAATGTCAGCTATCCAGAAGATGGGACTACAAGCTCGTCTAGTTGCATGACAAATGTAGATGCTTAGATGTAAAAATATATAGTACACTAGTTTTATTTAAAATAGCTTTTATTAAAAAACAAATGGGTTTCAAGTCAAAGAATTTAAAAGTAGAAAGCCATCAAGTTTGTATAATTGTTATGACAACAAAGCAGCTGTTGGTATGCTTGGTAGTACTCCAGCAGTATTCCTAAAGTTCAGATAATACCTGCTCAATCTTACTTTCAGTGCTTATGGGCTTTGAAGCCTAAGAATTTCTGGCAAGATACCTAGTGTTGCAAGCCTTATTTGAACATTGCTAATTAACACTGGGCACAACCATCACAAATCATTTCCTAGAGATTAAAACATGGCATTGACAAAGTTGTTCAGTGTTGCTTCAACAAAATATACATCGAAAAAGGTTTTTTAATAAAAATAAATTCAGAACTTATCCTAAATTCTTGATGGTTTAATCATACACCACATGCAACTTTATAATATTTCAGGATCAGTTAGATGTAGATCCCAAATCAGAGTGAAAACACCATCTTGACTGCCTTTATTCCAGTTTAAAGAAAAGTCCCAGTTTTGTAAATAAGTTTATGTGTCAGGATATATCAGACCTTTATGCTAGGCAGTCTGTAATAGCTGTATTATCTTTGCCTGGCTCTCTGTTGTGACAAGTAGACTCTCCTATCAAGAATTACATCCAAATCTCTTAATGAGTTTATCTCCTGTGTGCTTTGTTATGTGCCGTAGCTTTTGGAGCCACATTCTCGCTCTCCAACAGGATAGTTGGACTTCATAACAACAACATCTTGTGCTGGTTAAACCCTTCCTGCACTCCACATCCTCTTTTCATTTCAGAGCAATTGAAGACTATTGCTGTAACTGCATGCCAGACCAGATAACTGCTGTCAGGATTTCTGGTGAGTTCTTTATTTCAAAAAAGAATTTTTAAAATTCAGTTACTACAATTCCTTCACCAAATGTAAATTCTTACACTGATTATTGTTGCCAAATACACAAGCAGCTCTTGAACACCAGAGGGCAGATAAAATGGAGACTACAACCACACAGAAATACTTCCCAAATAGTAGTTTTGCAGAACAAATAGAAATTAAATAATTATTGAGCATAGTTTAAATATTCTCCCATATTCTACCTGAAAGGATGAGTGCAGATGGAAGATGTGTTTCTGAAGGAAGAGTACCTGCTCCCCACAGATGAAGGTCTATGCTTTAAAACTCTTGGCTCCACCAGAATTCTTCTTCCCACATGACTGGGTGCTGTGATGGCATGGTGGATTGGCAGAAAGGCCAATCAAAGTTTTATGTCACAGCTGAGGTGTACTTTGAAGTGCCTAAAACCATGCACTTCTTTTCTAGACCTTTGCTGAGAATTTTTATACCAGCATCAATCACCTTCCTTGCTTAAAATTTCACTATTTCTCATAGAAAACAGAAACAGCTATCTCCTAGACATACATATATGGGTAGTCCAAACATAGGGACAATGTTCATAGGATGCTCAGAGTACATTTAATGGCATATTTCTGATGTACTGTCACATCTGGGATGGGACTAGATGACCCTTAAAGGTCCCTTCGACCCCAAACTATTCTATGATCCTATTCTATGATTTAAGGCATTTAAATTCTTTTGACATGACTGTGAGTGACATAGACTGACTAAATTATAATAGATTTTAAATTGCTGGCTGGAAAGTGGCCCAAATAACTGGCTTAAGCTTAAGCAAAAGGAAAATGATAGCTGAAGATTGTTATCAAATGGCAAAAAGAGAAGACATTTTGCTTAAAGTAATATTATGGTCCATTGTCATAATTACTCTTGAATGTGAAAAGAACAAAATAAAAAAAGTGCAATTCTATGATATTATATTCCAACAGCAGCTTGTATTTTCAGTTCTGAAGAGCAACTATAGCAAACGAGGTCAGCTGTGTAGTGCAGTGATATAACCTATAAGGTGATAAAAGGTTGTGACATAGTTGCAAAATCTGGGTTATGTTGTGTGCACCCAGCAATTTATATTTAATACACTGAAAGCTAGAGTCTCTCAAGGGGGAGAAGGAATGGTTATAAAACTGGATGCTAATCAGTTATAGTTTAAGAGACTGGATTTTTCTAACTTCCCCCACTCTGGAAGGAGCCCTCAGATGTCTCACCTGTGTCCTGGCATCAGGACATGTCATTATGACCTGTCCCTGAAGGCAGGGTAACTGAGGTTGAGTGGATTAGAGTGAAAGGACACTTAATGACCGCTGTTTACATACGTATGTATAGCAGGTTTATTTTAGAACAATTCGGTTGCAATGGAAAGGAGATATATCATTATTTTTATCATCTGTAGAAATATAACAATATAAAAGCATAAGAATAACACTTTAGAAAAGAGACAGAAGAAGAGAGAGACAGAAACATTATGAGTAGATGGTGAAGAGGAAAGATATCATCCCCTGTGGATCCAGCAACAAGATTTGATTGTGGCAATTTAGATGTCCATTGGTTGAAGTGGTGGTCACAGTCTTGATCCATCGGGGTGGGGGAAGCCCACACAACATAAAGTTCAATGGGTCAATAATCTCTGTTCAGGTTCAGATGGGAACTCACAGGTACTTCCCCTGCAAAGGGAGTTTTACACTGTCTGATGTAATGGTGTGGATCATGTGCAGTCCTCTGATGAAAGGACCCAGAAATGAGGCTGGGGGTGCTTTTGGGGGTCTTTGACGGTTTATGACATGTAAGACATGACATCTGTGTCTCACACCAGTGTAGTTGAACCAGTTACTCTCCATGAGAAGGGATGAATACCTTCAGACCTGTATGTAAATGTCCTGACAGCTCCCCCAGGGGAGTTTTACAACTGAGCCAGTTTGGCATGATAAAAAGCATTATCCCACCTTGCAGCATTTTGTTCTTCTTGTCCTTTTCCCTTATCTGGCTTAAAACCCAACTTGTTGCTAAACAAAGGTGGGTTTGTTGTGGTCATCCTTTGGTGGTGGGTGCTCACCCCCTCTGCACCTGGGCTGTTCTTATGCAGATCAGAAGTTTTACCACCACACCCCCAAAACCTCTCCTCCTCCCCTTTGGCTGCAGGGTGGAAACCTGGCCAACCTGATTTCAGCAAAGCACACTGCTGCTTTTGCAAATGGCTGATTGTTTGAGTCATTAACCCTCAAAATTTCAGTCTCTCACACAGGTACCTTCAGCATTTCTGCACAGCAGCTCCTGAGTTAGCTGAGGCTGAGATAGGTGTGTGCTTCAAGCCCAGTCCTTCCACTATGTGCCTCACATCAAACACAGCAAACCCCAGTTCAAGCAGAGGACCATCCCTTTTGGCCCTCTCCAAATCTTTCTGTGGCCAGTGCCCACAAGGGTGATGCCACACTCACCTAGTAGTTATCCAGGGAGTTTGAAGTTTGGCAGCATGTACCCACAAAAGCAAGATGATGTCTAGGAACTTGGGCAGAGCCTGGCCTCCAAGGCTTCTTGAAGTCCAAATCCCTGCTCAGTGGTTGTGGCTTCCCACAAAAATGGGAGGCCAGGCTTAAGCTCTGCCTTTAGTTAGTGATTATTTACTATTACTTACAAAAGGTCCTGTATCCTCAGGCTTGGTAAAAGTTTATTATTGTAGGTCTGTAGATTTTATTATCTTGAAAAGATTGTCGGTATTAGGGGGTGATTCATGCAACAAAAGAGAAATTAGGGGTTTTTTTTGATTCAGGATATAAGCTGAAGTTGAGATTCTCATTTAAAACAACAAAGTAGGATGTGAATTAGTGGATTTGTAGAAGAATGACTCAGGTCAAATGATATCCACTGTGCAGGAATTTCTGCTTGTGGTAAGAGCCTTCTTGACAAAGAAAGAAGTGTACTTGAAAAGTAAAAGGCCAAGGAGAGGCAGGAGACATCTTAGTAATGTTTTATGCTTTGCTTTAAGTTTGGAAGTTTTTTTAGTTTTTTGAAGATTACTTTTTTCTCAAATGTGAGATTTCAACGCAGTCTAGACTAATGCATGGACCATCATTTGAATTCATTATTTGAATTGGCTTTCATGATATTGATAAAATATCTGTGTAATTTTTCTGCTTCAAGCATTTTTATGCATGCACTGCTGTCTGGCCTCTTTTTTGTTTGATTTTCTAAGTGACTGTTACTCAAAAAAGTTAAGAGAGGCCATACCACCATAACTATAGTCTTAAGTTACGCCTAGTAACATCTCTCTTGGTTCTTCTGCGTTTTATTAAGAAGGATATTTCCTCCCAAGAACTTGGGAGTCACTGAACATCCAAATATGCAGAAAAGATTTTTGTTTACACTCTTTAGTTCACCTTTTTTAACTTACACCATCAACAGATACATCTGCTTCATAATAAGGAGTTCTCTCCATATGATGTACTTCTGCATAACAGAATGTTTGGATACCAAACATTCACCATTAAAACTTATTATCCAGCATGGCATTATAGATGTGCATGTGGCTAATTTAGGAGATGTTTATGACAAATTGTTTTAACCACTGTTTTCACTACCTCTGCTATGTAAGAAAAGGACTTAATTTCAAGGGACCTACACAGAAGTGTTCTTAAAATGTTCCCTAATGGGCCTTCATTCAGGGTTGTGTAAAGCAAAAAGTAACACTAGTCTTTTCTTCAAAAACAGAATGTACTACAGGTATGCCAGGACTACCTCCTCAAAACCAGAGTAATACAAAAAAGATCGCAGCAGTGCTCTCTAGAGATGTCCTGAAGCCGTAAACTGAACAGAAATCTGAGAATAAGTTTTTGGAAGAGGCAAGATATGATTTAGTGTCCTGCACATTTTAATAAGGTAGTGCATAAAAGAAACATTATTTTTAGTCTCATTGGGAGAATAAATATGTTTCATTTCAATTAAGTTTGCAGAGTATTTTTGGGTATTGTACATCACAAATAATTCAAAACTTATTGGATCATATTGTTATCTTTTTTAATTTCACTAATATTGATTTTAAAAACTTCAATGATTCTGTTTAACTCAGGCAGGAATATTAACCTTAATGTAATAGATTTAGTCATCATAGGAAGAATATGGTATCAGAAAGGATTCCAACTAGCTGCATCTTAACAAAAAAGGATGCAAATCCTTTAGTGATAAGATGTATCATGTCATTGTTGCAGTGCATTGGAATGTTGTAATATAGTCTAGATTATTATGGTCTTAAATATTCTGTGATTCATTGGGGGTTTCATGAAACCTTTTCATTAGATGTTTCATAATAATATTTTTTATTTGTTTCAAAGAAAGGTAAAGAATAAAATGAGTATTAAAATTAATTACTGGGTTCATTAAGGAATCATTCAAGTGAGTTTGATATCAGAAGAGGAGCCTATCTATTATCGTGGAAATAAAACTGAAATTGGGTAAAGTCCTGCTCTTACTTGACACAATTGCAAAGTTCCCATTGTGTTTTAAAACCAACAGACTACATTCTACTTTCAATAACCAGGACAAGAGGATGTAAACAGTGGAATTTTAGTAGAATTATTAGGGATTTATCAGTGTTAATCAGAGTAGAATTTGGCTCAATAGCTCCATGCTATTTTAGAGAATGTCTACATTTACCATTTTTAATATTTTCTTTTTACATGCTCCTATACAGCTCCAGCAGTGTCTTCAGAATAGTGGAATAGAAATTGTTAGCAGGATTTTAATGCATCATGAAAAACACAATATAAACCTGGAATCTGGAAACAGAAATGTAATAAAATGTAATAAAATCCAAATAAAATTTGGATTCATTGAGCCCAGTCATTGTAATGAGTTAGGAAAACAAAGGAAACTCAAAAAGGGGTAACTTCAAACATAGGCAATGTGGTATCCAGAAATCTCTCTGTAGCGACACCTCTTAGTAGTCCAGCTGAAAATATGACTTCTGCTTCAAATACTGTTGTAGGATTTAATTTCAATCAGCAGATATATGGTTATAGATCTGTATTCTAGAAGGCTGCAGATCTAAATGATAGGAATGAGGAGCAATAGCTTCTTCTGTGGTGACATTAACATACCTGCCTTTTCTATTCCTTCGTCCACTTTGTAAAGCATGCGTCTCCCTTGTAAAATGATTCTTAAGCTTGCTTTTCACCCCTATTTTTAATCTCTTTTTCCTTGGAGAAGAGTGTTCAGTCTTCCATATCTGAGTCACTCTTTATCCTTGCAGTGTCTCTTACCCAGCAAGTGGAAACAGCCAACTGCTCCAAGCTAACACATGCATTTTACAAAGTAATTAACTTTCACTAGATCTTTACACTCTGCCAGGAATGTGAACTAGTGATGATCTAAGCCAAATCTTAAAATTTAGTGCTGTGGGAAGATAGGAAAGCAAGGGTTGAGGACTCTTCCTTCAAAATGTTCAAATCATATGATGCAGCCTGGGCAATAAACATGTCAAAGGCTTTCTGCTAGAGGTGAGCAGGGTTTGAACTGATGCCCTACGACTGGCTTTCTCATCGTGTGGGTGAAGTCTATGGCACTGAGGTCAGTGGAGGCTGGCAGGTAAGACAAAATGAAAATTATATAGATCTAGAAGCGTTTTCCCTCTGCCCAGCTGCAGGTAAAAAACATATATGTTTGTGCAATGAGACTAAATGACCATGGGGATATAGCATACTCTCCACTTCATCTTTCACATTAAGAAGAGAGGCGTATGGTGTGATTCTTGGGGTTGTCCTGTACAGGGCCAGCATTTGGACTCTATGATCCTTGTGGGTCCATTCCAACTCAAGATATTCCATGATTCTATGATTTCAGACATTTAGACCATCTCAGAGCTCTCTCAATGCTACACAGCAGAGCTTGGATGTCCTTCCATGTTTACCCAATATACAATCTGTGTTTGCTTTCACTTACTCAGGTGGGAAAAGATTGTAGGGAGTAGTGGTATCTTCAATTAATTTTAGTCATACAGGTTGGAAGAAGGAACTTTCAGCATAGCAGACTTTCTCCCAGACTGAAGAAAATGTTTCCTACTTTTCTTTTAGACCAGAAGAACAACTTGTGCTGCATCCTCAGACATCATCTGTTTTTTTGTTCCAAGCTACAGTAATTTAATTTAAAAAATGCTTTTTCTATATCCTTAGACCATCATAGTAATAAAAGCAGTTACCAATGCTGGTTTTGAATCCAGAATAACTGCAGAGGGCAGCATAAACTCATTATTTAAACTCCACAATACCAGGAAATATCAATGTCTCTTGAAAATCCCAAATAATATTTTGTATGTAAATAAACCACTACTCTGATAAGCAACTTCAGCATGTGTTGCCAAGAGCAAATATGAGAGAATTTTGTGATATATAATATCTTGAAGAAGTACATACCACATTACATTATTTTTTTCTGATTCCAGATACATGGAATAAGATGTATGCTCTGTAAGTACCTATTTCGCTTATGCTTTATTATGATATGTTACAATATGGTGGCATTTACCAACAACTTTTTACAATATGAATAAAACCACAAAACAAACGTCAAGAAAATGAATTTGACGTTGCTCTATTTTGTCCCTGGTGGATTTCTAGTCATTAACACTTACTAGGAACTAATTCTTTTTAATGTGATATTTCTGTACATGGATATCCACTTTTCAATAGTAGTAAAGTTATTATTCTCTTTGTGATTCCCAGGACCATAAGACATTGCACAGGGCAAATCCGAATCTTCGGCAGTCATAGGTAGTACACGCTCCATGAGAAAGGGTTCAAAATATGTTTCCCCTTTGCGTACAAAATAAGATACAGATTTTTTTCTCATTTTACAGTGTTAATCCCAGAGCTTACTAATAACATATCCTTATTTGCAAGTATCTGGTTTTATGGGCCTCAACATTTTGTGGAGCTTCTCATGTGTTTCAGTGCAGAAAAGTGGCAATAATGCACCCCCAATTCACATAGGCACCTCTGGGTTTCTCAGTCTTTCTCAGTAGATCATTGTTTTTCTAGTAGACTTTTCAGAGGCCCACCATATTTGGACAACTCATCCAACAAACCTTCCTTTCCAGTCTTCTGGTACTGTCCATTCAGTTTAATCTGACCTTGACTTCTCCCTTTGATTATTGTCTGACCCTCTGTGCAGATTAATTAATTCTCTGGTTAATAGCATCAATTAATTAATTCAGGTTATAGAAGTCTGATAGTAAATCACCTTTTCTTCTGAGTACACTTCAGAGCAGCTACTTCCAGCTGCCATATCTGCTTCAGTTTTAAGTTTTTCATGGAGAAATTTAAGTTTTAGTTTGTCTTCCATTTGAAAAACCATAAAGCAGACACTGAATCTTACCACTAAATTACTATTTAAAAAACAAACTGCACCAAGATAGTCTTCTCTATTTCACTAACAGCACAAAGTGACCTATCTTTAGCCTCTGACAATATTGTTTAAAATTTATGGCCCTCCCCCATCTGCATTTTGTAGTTCATGGTGTAGGGAGGGAAGAGGAGAGAGAGAAATTCCTCCTAATGTTTATTTTAATAGAAAAGTTCACTGTTTAAAATAGATGTTAATACAGAGTTTTACTTAGAATTTAGTTTATAAAAAGACTCCACAGATGTAAGCAGATGTTAATTGCCTGCTGTTATAATAATATGTCCTCCAGGCTGAATAATGTATCTAACCAAGCCACAACAAATGCCATCAGCATGTTGACTAACACTGCTTCAGCCTGCATGCTGCGTGGAGACTGATTACACTGGGGCATGAAGATAAGCACGGGAATGGATCTAAGCGGCAGCCAGAAACGTTATTAACATATCACTGGGAAAGAAGCTACGGCTTTTCTACTTTCTTAAGTTATCACATGTCAACTATGGAAGTGTAGACAACATGGAATAAATGCAGATGTCAGTAGTAGGATATTTGTTGTTGTTTTCCAAGTCTTTTATCACAATGCGTAGGGAAAGAGATTTTAGAATTTGAGAGCATTAGCTTTATGGTTTTTAACAACAGGTATAAGACTCTTTGCATGTAAAAGTTAGGGAAGTCCTTATCAATCTACTATGTATATAGATGACATATATGCAAAAAAACTGTTATGTGATTCATGTTAATGACATAACAGCAGCATCACACTGCTGGGTATTCATGTTAGGTTTGAAACACATGCAAACCAGGTAAGGAATATATTTCAACACCAAGGGTCCTTAGACATTTGAGATGCCTTGAAAGTTACTATTGGATGACAATAGTGATCCTGATGACAATAAAAGGAAGATTTAAGAGCATTTTTTTAATAGAAAAAATATATTCTGTGTTATTTATATGTAAACACCATAAATAAATGATTAGATGGATTGTGGAGTAAAAAGTGCAATTTTTACTTTTTTATTCTGGTGAAGAAATGGCTCATTTGCTAAGGGCAGATAGCTGCTGTTCATTCAGTCCTTTCTTCACAAAGCCAGATAGACTCTGAGCATAGTAACAGTGTTGTAACAAAATGATAATTGCAGTGTTGTAAGAAGGGATGTTAAAATGCATCTTGCTGGTTTTACCGTACAATAATTTCTGAAATTATTTTGCCCAGTTTCATGTGACTGCTTCAAAAGATGAACTTAATTAAGGACTATTTTATTAAACAGCTGATGTAACTTGTAGTCAGAAGGAGCATCCTTCCATAGCTTCCCTGGCAATCAATGCTTTAAAGGGTCGACCCAGGCTGGACTCCAAGTTCCCATCAAAGACCTATCACTCACCTCCTCAGGTGGACAGGGGAGGGGAAATAAAATGAAGGGCTCATGGAGCGAGATAAGGACAGGGAGAGATTATTCACCAGTTCTGTTACAGGCAAAACAGCCTTAACTTGCAGAAATTAGTTTAATTTATTGCCAACTAAATTAGAGTAGGATAATGGGAAACAAAAATCTTAAACCCCTTTCATCCTACACCTCCCTTCTTTCTGGTGGTAACTTCACTCCTGAGTTATATCTCTCCTTCCTGTCAGTGGTACAAGGGACTGGGAAATGGGGGGCTGTGGTCAAGTCATCACACCTTGTCTCTGCCATTCCTTCCTCCTCAGGGGCAGGACTGCTCACACTCTTTCGCTGCTCCTTCCTGGAGTCCCTCCCAAAGGAGACAGCTCTCCATGAACTTCTCCAGTGTGAGTCCTTCCCATGGGTTGCAATTCTTCACCAACTGTTCCATTTTGAGTCCTTTCAAGAGCTTATAGTCCTTCAGGAACAGGTTGCTCCAGCAACAAAAGAACAAAGTCCTGCCAGCAAAACTGCTCAAGTGTGGGCTCTTCTCTTCATGGGGCCACAGGTCCTGCTGAATCCGTAAAAACCCTGATATGAAGAACTACTCAGAGACTTTGTGTCTTTTGAGCAGCAAAAGTATTTATTACAGTGCCAGGAGCAAACGTGGTTCATGCCACACAAAACTTGCTCAGAGGTAGCACACAAAATCAGGGGTTTTATACAATTTTCTTATATGATTCTTTACATATGCATATGATAGCAACATCTATCTATACATATTAATAATAGGTGGAGTACAGGTGGAGCTAAGGCAGAGCTTAGGGTGGTGCTTTTCTTGGTCTCTGGGTCTGCGGTTGTTTCATTGTCTTCCTCAGTTTGCCCTCTCTATCTTCCCATTGTTTTTGCCCCAACCACTGAAGCTTGGAGAGAGCCTTGGATTCAGGCCTATTGCTCCTATTCAAATGTCTACCTTAGCTTACTTTGCCCTAGTTTATTACCCCTAGGCCTACCCCTACCCCTAATGTTTCTAACATTCTTCTTAGGTTTAGGTCCAAAGAACAGAACGGAACAGATATTTTTTTTTTTTAGCAACATAAGAAGAGCAGGTTTTGGGGGGGCTCCTCTCAGCAGAGCAAGATAGTTCAGTTAACTCTTTTAGGCCTTGCTCTCATTTCACTGCCAGGAGCCTATTCCAGCGTGGGCTTCCCACAGGGTCACAGCTTCTTCAGGCATCCACCTGTTCTGGGATGGGGTCCTCCACAGGCTGCAGGGCCACAGCTGCCTCACCATGGTCTTCAGCATGGCCTTCAGGGGAATCTCTGCTTCAATACCTGGAGCATCTCCTACCCCTCCTTCATCACTGTCTGCAGAACTGTTTCTGTGACATGTTCTCACTCCTCTCTCTGGTTGCAGTTGCCATTTTCCAGCAACCATTTCCCCCTTCTTAAGTATGTTATACCAAAGATGCCACCACTGCTGCTGATGGGCTCAGCCTTGGACAGCAGCTGGTCTGTCTTGGACATGACTGGCATTGGCTCTTTTGGACTTGGGGAANTGGAGCATCTCCTACCCCTCCTTCATCACTGTCTGCAGAACTGTTTCTGTGACATGTTCTCACTCCTCTCTCTGGTTGCAGTTGCCATTTTCCAGCAACCATTTCCCCCTTCTTAAGTATGTTATACCAAAGATGCCACCACTGCTGCTGATGGGCTCAGCCTTGGACAGCAGCTGGTCTGTCTTGGACATGACTGGCATTGGCTCTTTTGGACTTGGGGAAGCTTCTAGAAGCTTCTCACAGAAGCCACTCCTGTAACGCCCCTATTATCAAAACCTTGCCATGCAACCCCAAAACAAGCTTGTACTTCAGAGATTTCCCAACACCTTCTCTGTGAACTCCCTCTCCGGTGCTCCCCTGAACTGACCACGCTGAGACCACTGGGGCTGTGGAAGCATCACGGTGAAACCCCTTTGGGCAAGGCCTATCTGTGGGGATAAATATGGAGCTATTCAGGATCTGATTCTCTGAGATGTATTATCACAGTAATCCAAGTGAAGGTGAATAAGGCTCTGCTGCATGCACTGGAAGGGAGGGAGTATTTTAAAGTAATTTTGTCAGTAAATTAATCTGTAGCTGTGGTGCTGATGGAGTGCATGTCACACCTGTAAGAAGCAGTAGTGGAGCAGGAGCAGCATGAGGGCAGATGGTGGTGGTTGGTGAGTCAGTGTCGAAGCCAGAGCCACAGCATAGTGGGAGTCTGACTTCCCCATTGCTAGAAGAGGAAAACAGATGCTGTGTTGACGTCAAACAACAAATATGGGTCTTGTTCTGCTCTAAAACCTACTCTGTGAGATAACAGAGTGAAGCCTGCAAATCACTTCCTGTGTGTCATTGCTGGATGACTCGCTATTACCATTGCAATGAGACATAGCTGTTGGTGATGGGAGCATGGACGTAGAGCCACACATCAAAGCTTCTTCTGTGATTCAGTTCACCTTTCTCAACTCTATTGGCAAGATTAACTCAGAGGCTTTCAGGAGTGCTGGAAGGTCTGCATGCACCTTGGAGATGAAATAAAATCATAGAATCAATTAGTATTGAAAATGTCTATAAGATAATCAAATCTAACCACTAACCCAATGCTTCTGTGTTCATCACTAAACCATGTCCCACAGTGCCACATCTATGTGTCTTTTAAATATCTTCAGGGAGAGTGACTCCACCACTTCCCTTGGCATCATATTCCAGTGCTTGAAAACGCTTTCTGTGAAGAAATTTTTCCTAATATCCAACCTAAACCTGATGCAACTTGAGGCTGTTTCCTCTTGTTGTACCTTGTTATTTGGGAGAAGAGACTGACCACTATCTTGTTACAACCTCCCTTCAGGTAGCTGCAGACAGCGATAAGGTTCCCCCTGCGCCTTCTCTTCAGCTGGTTAAAGACCCCCAGCTCCCTTAGCCTCTCATCATAAGACTTGTGCTCCACATCCTTCATCAGCTTTGTTGCCCTTCTCTGGACCCATTCCGGCACCTCAGTGACTTGCGTGCAGTGAGAGGCTCAAAAGTGAAACCAGCATTTGAGGTGTAGCCTCACCAGTGCTTAGTCCAGGAGGATTTCAGCATCACCTGTGTGAGACAGGACTTTCAGAATGCTCTTGCTGCACTTCACATGTCATTACTCTCTGTCATTAGGCAGAGGAAAAATCTTAAGCACTGTTAAGCTATACCCAGTCATGCCTCCTCTTCTTGATTTCTAACAAACTTGCAAACACTTGCAATCTTATTATTTCAGGCCTAAAGCAGAAATGCTATTTGGGAAAAGGGGCAGCTTGCTTTAGTTCAGTGGTTACTGGATAGATGATGGATTTTCAGTGAAAAAATGAATTACTGAAAACATATGAAGTGTGTTTGCTTCTGTTAAACCCTTTTCTCTCTTCTGGAAGTCTTCTCCCTCCCCTTCTTCCCATTACTTTCTTTAAACAGGAGAGAACACTGCAAAACTGCAGATATCTATAATTCCTAAGAATTTTATATGTCTTACCTGCTATGAAGTAATAATTTTCAGTATGTTTTAGTCACATTTTTCTGAGGTACAAGTGATGTATCCAAAGATGTCAAAGAGGTCCTAAGCATTTTCAATATGTGTTTTAACTATCAGGCTATTCCTTTCTGGATAGTGTAGTTCCAGTTATTTAAAATGAGTGTTTATGACACCAGAAAATGTCAAGATGGCATTAAAATGAGAAGATTTTGGAAAAATAAATATAAATCAGAAAGTTGATTTAGTAATGAATCATCAGCAATTTTCTGAAATGGACCTTCACAATTTGACATTCCATATAGACATTAGTTCCTTTTGAAGTATAAACCAGGTAACTTTTATCTGTTGTGTAACCTCAGAGTTGCTATGCAGAAGATAAATTAATATTTTTGTATTAAAGTGGGTTAGTACCTAACATTTCAAATGACAAGCATACTGTATCTGTACTACTGTTGTTTAAATGCCACTGGTAAGTAGAGACAGTTGAATAAAGGATTGCAGATATAATATTGTTAAGGAAATATAGAATGGAACTATTTCATAATTGGAAAGGTGAGACAAAAATGCTGCCATCTAAGAGTGCCAGCTGGTCCGATAGGCATTGCTTTAAATGTTGGAGCTGTATAGGGGTAGGAAATGGAATATCTGTCTTGATAGAAGAGAATCAAAAATAAATGTCATTTTGAGAAGGGAAGAAACAATCACAATGACAACAAACTCAAACGAACACAGCCAGTATATAAGAACAACCATTTAATGTCTCATAGTTATTTTCCTGGCAAAACAATTGCTGTTAGATCAATCATATTGCACAGACAGTCACTTTAGGCATGATGCAACACGTCAGGGTGTGATGTAGAATTGCAGATGCAACAAGCTACAACACAGGAAGTGCAATAGCAACAGAAAAGTTGCTATAACAGTCTCCAGAGTGACTCTGAACTTTGAGTGTTTCCCATTGCTTCGTTTGAGCTTGTAAACCATGAGGGGAGTGGAAGCAAAATATTTTAGCTGTACCTCTCTCTTGTTGACACATATTTATATCTTTACTACCATAGGAGAAACTTCTGAAAGGTCTAAATATTGACCTGTGGAACTGGATAGCACCACAGATGGGAAACTCAGTGACCATGCTGACACAGTTTATCTTTGTAGGACCAAACACCAAAGATCTATGATAAATCAGGACCTCATCCAAGTTGTTTTTCTGGTTCCAGGAAATTAACTTTGTATTGTTTTTATGGACACTGAAGATTATGTTGCATTTTTATATATGATTGATAGCAGGGGAGAATTTGCAGATTTTATGGCCATTGAGCAGCCTTACTGGTAGTTGACAGCTTTATCTCTGTCATCCTCCAGCTATCTGATAAATAGCTTACATTTGTTTGATCAGCTGATATGGCAACAAAAATGTTCATTTTCTGTAGCAGGTGCTTCTATGAAATATCCATATAGCTACAATTGTCAATGGTTAGTTGCTATCATGCATGAGTAAAAATGTCCAGGAACACAAAGGACAAATAAACTTCTTATTTCACAACTTTCATAGCTGAAACAAGCAGTAGGATCCAATGAATTAGTTGTAGTTATTGAAAGAAAAAAAAAATCACTAAAATGTAAAATAAAAGAAGTGAATCTAATTAGTGTGCCCACTATACCAAAAATTAGGATTCTTTTTCTGAATATTACTGCTGATATTAAGACTTCAGGCATTAGCAAAGCACCACATCATAATCTTTACATTCTCCATGATGTCGATATATCCCTTTATTAATGAATGCTTGATAAAAAGTATTTTAGCCAAGTTGTAGAAGAATATAAGACAAAGGATCACCCTTAGTTAGGACTATTGATTGAATTTGACAGTAGAGGTAATCAGGGTAGGAGCAAGCACTGCAAGAGCAGAAGCAAGTCCGGTTGGCTAGTCAAGAGAGACAGGCATGTGTGACATATGGCAATGCCTGAGAGCTTTGAAAACTCCTGGATAGATGTCACCCTCAGCAGGAATTTACAGCCTCTAAGCAGACCAAAGTCAATATAAACTGTAAAGGAAAAAGACCATCACTTCACCACTCAGGAAACAGTAATGCGCGGGCCACTAATCCGATTGATTACTCTGGGACCACATCATCAGCTTGGCAGCAGTCACTGTGGAAATGTCATTTTCAAACACAGCCTTGTGCTTTGTTAGCTGCAAATGTGCCGGTGAGCGCGGAAGGAAAAGGGAATACAGCTCTAGTGCACATGTACACCATGGCTTGTCTCAGTGATAGCAGCTGTCTCCACAACACCAGCAGCAGGTTATCATTGATCCATCTGGGCTCTACAGAATACCAGTCATCCTGGCAGTGTTGATTTTTTCCCTGGAAGGAAGCTGTGAGGGTCTAGCAGTGCAGTGGTGCTGCTTTAGCTGCTGCTCCCACCTCTGTGTCTGCACTGGCAGCTGCAGCAGCACCACAGGGAAATACCCTTGGCAAGCTAACCTAGCCTTTGGATGCTCTCCACTCTTTAGCAAATAAAGGCTTCTGTCCATAATAATTTCACATGGAGTTGGTTGCTAGGTGCCTCATGAGGACTGACTCTAGCAAAAGTGCTTCTGCTGGCTGATGTGCTGATGTAACCGAAAACCGACAGGAGAAATTAACCAAGTCAGAGTTACAATTTACTAAAAGGGTTACAATAAATGCAATAATACAGAGAAAACTGGTTCTAACCCCCAAAGACAGATGTATAACCCAGCATCCTGAGACAAAAACAGAACAGTGTTTGTAACGCCTGTGCTGAGCACCACGTCGCCCCCCGGGTGCAAAGTAAAAGGAAACCTGTGGGTCTGGGTGATGGTCGCAGTTCTGTCATAGTAATGATTGCAGTCTTGTTGAGAGTAGCAGTCACAGTCCTGTTGAAGTTCTGGTCCTCCTTTGGATCTGATGAGTGCTACCAGAAGTCTCCAAACCCCAAGATAATATATGTTTAGATTCAGATGTGAATGTCCAATACCTCCCTCAAGGTGGGGAGTTTCACAATGGGTGATTTAACTCTGTGAGTCATGGAGTATTTTTGGGATCTTTGATGTGCCTAGGTCGTTGCAGCTGCCTATTATGCCAGTTCAGTATGGCCCATTAGCAGAAATGACCTCTCAGGCTGTGTGTGAAGGTGCTAATGACTCCCTGGAGGGGAATTGTCACAGCTGTGTCATTGGTGTGAAGACAAAGAAACACTTCCCTGCTTCGCAGGGTTTCCTTTACACCCATCTTATAGCCTGAGGTGTCAGGTGTGCCCTGGGCAGCTACTGCAAACAATCCCTTTACTCACAGTCCATCAGAAATGACATGGAGGGCGTAGAATACACAGTTTTGGTTATACCCACATAGTGATAAACTAGTCCTGGCCCCTGTGACTTGGACAGCTGGATACTAAAGTCTCAAAATGCCTGCAATACTCTGTGACATTCCAGAGGAAGTTGACGTAGTTCTCATGGCGGCGGCTGCTGCTGCTCATTCTCCCTGGCTCCTCTTGCTGAGTGCAGTAAGAAACACAGATGCTGCAGACGGTGGTTGTTTGCCTTTCCTACACCTCTTTTTGTAGATGATGTCTACAAGATTAAGAAATGCCAGCTCCAGTTGCTTGGTGTTTATGATTTTTGAAGCAAATGCAGGAAAGTGGTGACTATGAATTGTAAACACCAAAATTGAATCTTTCTCAGCCAGTAAATGATGATAGTGAGTCACAAAATTCCAGTTCCAGTATCTGTCCTAAAATGACAGATAATACATGGTTGGATCAAAACACAGATGAGTCTATTTTACAAAGCTACTGCTGGTAGGTCTCTCAGCCAAGAAACTTACATCGCATATAAATGTCACAAGTGGCAGGTATGGTATTTATAGATAATTTCACAGTCTCAAGCCATTTTCAGCTCACTTCCTTGAACTCTGGTCATAATTTCAAACTTATGAGTCTTCTAGCAGAAACAAGCTAACAATGATGGAGGCTTTTTTTCCCAGTTTCATGAATCACAGCCACCCAAATGCAGCTGCTGCTGAGATTGGGATTCAAATAATCTCCTCGATCTATGCTAAACCCTGGGCCTCTAGCAACTTTATTTCATCTGAGATTATTTTACTCAGATTCAAATGCAGTAATATAATTCACAGAAGAAAGTTGGGGGCAGGTAAACCTAAGACAAACTGACAGAAGAGAGTTGTCCTTTTTTTGGAAGTCAAACAAGAAATATCTAAAGACCTGATTCTTTTCAACATTCAGCATTCAACACTTAAAAAATACCTAGTGGGAACCAGGTCTTCTGAAAATTCCTTCTTTTCCCAGTGCCTCTGAAATCATAGTGCTATCGATGCACTTCCAAAATGGTCTGAAAATGTTCATTTAGATGTCTAAAGTTAGGAATCAAGCAAAGGGATCAAGCTTCTGAAGACTTTCATTTGACACAGAAGAATAAACTACCACCATCTACTCTTACAAATTATTTTAAAGTAAAAATCATAGCCCAACTGGCTATGCTACGTCACGTGTAGGTAGCTGCTCCTCTCCAGTTACCTCGTCTTTCGTGCTAGTGATTTCTACCATTTAGAAAGAAACTGAGGTATAGAGAACCACGAAAACTGCTTGCTGCCTAAATGAAACATTTTAAACAAACTCTCTTGTCCTTGTCCTCTCCTACACTCCTGATTTGTGCAAGATTGTAAGCATTATAGGTTAAGGTGACCATTTGCTTCAAACTCTTCACCTCTGCCTACCTGGACTTCCCCACACCACTTTAACTCCTCATGCACTTCCCACCTTTCAACAGAAATACCACCTATAGGGTAAGTAACTCTTTTTGTGGAAGATTTTATTACCGAGGAGTCACTTATTTCACTTAGGAAAGGCTCCTCTTGCCACTTTCTCAAAATAATGCTGTTCTCTTCTCCCTTGCATTCCAGAAGCTTGCTCTCTGATATACGAGGAGAGAACAGACGACATAGGCCTTCACATTCCAGCAGAGAGACAAGGGGGGAGCAGAGATAATAAAAACTCAAAGCAAAACCAGGAGGTGCCTTTGCCCTCGGAGGCCTGGTGCACAGTGCAGCCTTGTAAAGAAATGGTCTTTTCATCTGAAATGACCCCTTTTTTTTTTTTTTTAATCCTTCCACTGCCTTGGCATTCTTTGGAAGAATACCTGTGTATGTTTTACCTTTCACCACCCTATATGAAAAAGCACTGAGTACAGCACCACTTTTCTCTACTCTGGATACACAATGGTCCTCCTTTCCTGGACTATCATGGAGAGTTTCTTTCTCCTTGTAGGCCTTAAATACTAAGGTTATATATAGTTATTGCAAAANAAATGACCCCTTTTTTTTTTTTTTTAATCCTTCCACTGCCTTGGCATTCTTTGGAAGAATACCTGTGTATGTTTTACCTTTCACCACCCTATATGAAAAAGCACTGAGTACAGCACCACTTTTCTCTGCTCTGGATATCAGCACAATGCTCCTCCTTTCCTGGACTATCATGGAGAGTTTCTTTCTCCTTGTAGGCCTTAAATACTAAGGTTATATATAGTTATTGCAAAAAAGAGCACAAAAGTTATTAAAGGTTAACATGAGGTGCTACTAGCCCTAGGAAAATATTTTTCTACAAGTAAAACATATACAAAATGTTAAAGAGCTCTAACAGGTAAGTTAAAAATACCCACAAAAGGAACAGGGAGGAAAATTGATTTTCCTCAGAGACTTTGGTCTCTGTCTAAACAAAACAAAAATGAACAGAAAAACAAAATCAGAGTATATCCAAGCTCAAAACATAAGAAAACTAATCGTAATGACTAACAAGAATGAAACTAAAAGTTAGTCATAAAATTAATTGATGAGATGCATAAGGCAGAGTGAATTAATTGTCACAATGCATTTGTTTCAATAAAAATAAAGCCATTGGATTGGGGTTTTCCTCATGTTCAGTCTGTCCTGTTCCAGATTGGAATTTATTTTTAAAAAATTCTGAGACATACATCTGGGAACAGAAACTGTTAACCTGTCACACCGCTGAAGTTGCTTTTGCTATTGCATTTCTATGGTGATTATAAAAAGATTCTGGTTATTAATTTATTATTCATACTGCCAGTTTTTAAAATAAACACAGGACATGAAAAATTTGCCCTCATTTATCTGTTGTCCCAGGGACCCAGATTTATTCCCTTTGAAGACAAACACAGAGACAAACAAGGGACAGCTATTTGCACAAAGTTTTGAATAAATAGATTCAGTTAATTTATATGTCAGGGTCTTAGGTCTTACACTGCTATCTATTCCTATTAGCTCATGGAAATATTGGTTGCCTGTCCCAGGAAAAGAGCCAGATTTCGCTTCCAGCATGTTTTTACTCGTTCTGGTGTATCCAGTGAGGTTTTGGATTAGGAGATTCATCCTCTCAGACTTGTTAACCAACCTAGCTCTCTGAGACTGCAGTTCACAAGGATACATTAATGGTCAGTGACTCAGTGAAGATATTGTCCACTACCAGATGACTCATGTGCTTTGGAAATCAATGTAATACCTGTTTTCAAGTGAAAATCCCCCTTGCTGTGAAATTTAGGTTTCTTTCTGCGTATCACATTCTGAGCATGAGAGATATATTTTTCAGACAGTCTAAGCTGCTACCAGGACTGAACACAAATCCTTTTTTTTTGTGTATGAAGTTTACTTTCAGTCATTGCACAGTTACATCAAGTTCTTTAAGTGAAGCAAGAGCAAGTGAGGGAACACAAGACGAAAGTGTGATTGGGAACACCAGTATCTCCTTCCCTGCTTTTGGTGATACCATGCCCTTAGAGCAGCTAGAAGTGAATAAGCCTGCTACCTCCAGTTATGATTTGTTTAGTAAAAGTTTGTTTAATACCTGAGGTTTTGCAACTGCATCTCACATTTAAACTATGTTTAATGAGACTCAGAGACTGATGTTAAGTTAAAACATTTCACTTTCACAGATTTCCCCCTCCTTACAGCAGATTTCTGCATCAAATTTAATTCCTTTCCTTCTTGTCACACAAAACTGCCTTTTCATCTCTTCCATCGCTTAGATTCCTTCCATCCTGGATTTCATCAATGATATCACATTAGCTGTATCCTAAATTAAAGTAGTAGCATTTAAAAGACTGTGGATTGAAATTCATGTGTGTGCTGGTTTAAAAGTAAACTGGCAGGAGAAATAAACCCAACTCAAAGGAGATTAAAAGTCAGAATGACAATTTTAATAACAGTAATATAACAAATACAATTTTATAGGTGAACAACATTTTTTAATCCACAAAAACCTGGCACCCTGGGGCACAAACAGAATGGGGTTCATCAGCCCCCATGCTGAACCCCACGTGGGCCCCTCTGAGTGCAAAAGCAAAAAGGGAGGAGAAAAACCTGCTGATGTCAGTGATGGTTGCAGTCTGGCTGGAAGTGGTGGTCACAGTCCGACTGAGAGCAGTGGCTGCAATCCAGCTGAGAGAGGTGGTCCCAGTCCAGTCGAGACTCTGGTCCTCCTCTGGATCCCACGAGTGGAACCAGAAGTCCCAAGACCCCAAGATTATATATTCTCAGGTTCAGGCAGGAATGCCCAGCCCCTTTTCCAGGGCAGGGAGTTCCACAATGGGTGAATGGGTGTGCTGGGTGTGAGGACAGGAACATCTTATCTCACAGGCCTCTTAACACCCAGCTGAGGGGTCAGGTGTGCTCTGGGCAGCTGCTGCAGATGGTCTATTGTTAACAGCTTCTGGGAAATGGCATAGAGGGTGTAGGATACACCATTTGGGTTACACCTACGCAGTGATGAACTGGTCCCAGCTGTTCTAACTAGACAATGTGTCACATGGTTCTGGTTTTACAGTGCGAATTACCTCAGAAAATGTGGCAACTGCAAAAACTGGAAATCAAAGGCAGTTGTTAGAAGAATCTGTGCTCAGTAATATCACAATAATCTATGGAGTAAGCATACAAACAAGCTGAAAATAAAGAACAAATCTGTCCTACAGGGTATTCATTCAGCTGCAGTGCTCGTGCCATGTCAGAACGTCTTTCATAAGAATATTATTTGTGGGGCATACAGTGCTACTGCTACTGTAATGTCAGAAAATTGTCCCCTAGACTATTCCTGACAAGTGTGTTGTTTATTCCCACCTGCTCTGTGTGAGGAACAGGTAGCCTTCTGGAAAAGATCACCACCTACTACCTGTGAAGCAGAGACAAACAGCTGAAAGCTCTGTGTATTTCTGTGCTCAAACCCATCGAGTCCTTCAGGATAATGTCTTAAAGGAGATAAAGATTTGGGAAAGGGACTCCTCTGTATGCTAACTTAAGGGAGAACAAAAAGAATTGGGAAAAGTCTGTCCCTGAAAAAGCCATTTGTGGACATGGCAGGTGTTTTTTTCTGGATGAACACATACAAGATGAGAACAGTGCTACTGAGTAAAGGACGGGAAGGCAAGCAAGAAAGGTTGCCACAGTTTAAAGGCAGGAGGCTGTTTGAGGTAAGTAGTGTGAGCCATGAGTGTTGTATCAGGACTCCTGGTTGACCTCGCTAGTATTTCTCCTCATTACTGGGAGAGGATTTGATTGATGTTAAGGACTGAGCTGTCCCCATATACATCATTTTGCCTAGATGTGGGCAAAATTAGCAGCTGGTATTATTCTCTTGTATTGCCCCAGCTCTCATTAATGAGGCAGCCTGAGTGCAGCCCTTTATTTCTACTTCCCTGCCAGCTAACCCCTGGGATGGGATAACAGCACTTGCCTTTCACTTGGCCACACGCTATAGTTCTTTGTAATTTTGTTTTAAGGTGTTTAGAGGCTGGGACTGTTTAATTTGCTCCCTAACCTTTTCATTTTGATTCCCACTATGGTTTTTTTCTTCATGTGTCAAGCTCCTAAGAGAACAAAATTCAAAATGGAAAGTATAAAAGCAGTAGAAGAGCTGCAATGGCACAATGTGTTATTCTCTTGCATACAATCTGAATAATTTGGTAGCTGCGAAGTCCAGAAGCGAGTTTGAAATTCACCATTCTCCCTCTTTGCAAAAACCCCATTTTTCAAGCCCAGGCCAGTCATTGGTTCGATGACATTGAAGGTTGCTTTTGTAGCCGATAACTGAAGAGATACTACGGTTATCTTTGGCTGCAGTTGAAATGACCAGATACCCTGCTACCATTCAGCTAGATACAGGCAGCTTAAGTGCCAAGTCTGAACACACACTTGATTCGTACAAACCTATAGTAACCATGCAGCTATCACAGAGCTACGATATATTTCAGTTACGTATTTTACATGTTGATTTCTCCAGCATGGTCTGTTACTGCCAGAAATGGTAACTAGTGGGAGAGCAGATTTGTGTCTACTGATGAGTAGAAAAAAGGGAAGTACCTTTCTTTTTTGTAATTTTTGGTAAGTGTCGTTGTTGAAGTGGACATGACAAGTATTCCCGAAAGAAAAGGTCTTTATTACAGCCCAGGCAGCGACATTTATACACGTGTTGCTCATACATTTCAGCTCACAGTTGGTGTGTTCGTTACATAAACATTTCATGATTGGTTCGATACAACTTCTGCCAGATCACCATGACTTGGCATAAAACACAGGATGTCCATTCCCTCTGCTGTGTCACAGTTCTCTCTTCCATGTCCATCTTTTTCCACTGTACCACAGTTCCTTCTTCCGCTCCCAGCAGTCTTACATGTACATGGGTGTTTGGTCGATATCAAACCCACTCACAGGGATCCCAGACCAGCTGGAGTCCACCACAGGTAAGTGGTATTTTATTTGCAGAATTTAAGAAATTACAGTGGGGACAAAAAAAAAAAAAAAGTAATCTCTCATATACAAACACCTATAAGCATTGATATGGTTAACATATAGGAAGAGTAGGTAATTGTATGTTTACCTGCAAGGAGTTATAGTATCGTTCTTGCAGCTCTTGTGGAACATTTGGAAATAAGCCATTCTTTCAATTATGTGACAGACAAAAAATCAAGGTGGTAAACAGCATCAAGGTAAACCATCCCTGAATTTATGTATCTCTGAAGCTGCTGGATACAGTCAGGAGAGTGTTGTCTTCTGTATACGCATTTTTATAGCTTTGAGAACATCTAGCTGTACCAGCACACACACAGATAAAAGAAGACAATGCAAGACCATATTCAGCATTTCCTCTTTCAGGGCTAATGCTCTGCTATCTCTTGAATTAAACCATCTTTCTATTGGTTGAATCCTTAATTTCAGTTTTCTGAAGGATAACTGTAGGAGAAGGAGCCATGGATGTAAGAAGATACATTAGTAGCTAAGTTACTATGGAATAAAAAAATCCCAGGTTACCATTGAGAACTTCTACTGTTCTAGTGATGAAAACCCCACAAATCAATTAATACTTTCTATAATTATGCTGATTAATGCTTTTAATAAAAATTAATGTAATTTATAACTGTTTTTATATTAATAAGAAATTAATCTATATTTATTTGGGATTGGAAATACTATTTAATTATTTCTATTATAGAGACATAATAGTCATCACAAAATGTTGTTATTTGAAATAAAATTCTAAAGCTTTAGTTCTCTTTTTGCCACTGCACAAGAGCAAGCTGGCAAGGGTAGGGATCTGTAATCCCAGTGGGGTATGTTTACTGCTTGTATAACCATCATGTTCCTGCTTTAAGTTCTCTGCTTTCCTTTTTAATATCAAAGAATCATAGACCTTATCTGGTACAGATTTAAAGTCAAAGACTTCTGCAAACATTCTTCTGAGAATAAGAATTTCTACTTTGTCTTTATGCTTTCTTTCAAATTAGCTCAATAATTATCAGAGGATTATTCACACCAAACAAAAAAGCATTATAAAGAATGGCTGAACACTTACCATCTTGCACTCATATATAAAATATGTCATTTACATATGAGGTCCACACCTCATATACAAAATATGAACAAGAACTTTTGTCCTTAGTTCAGGCAAGCCAGAAAATAAATACATATACCAGGATGGCAGGCGCAATCTGGTCCCTGCCCATCAGGCACCTTTTGGGGAGGGATGAGACCCTGCATATGGGAGTAACAGGAGAGGTGAGGAGAAAAGAGGAGAGGACAGAATCACCTCTTTCAAAAGGAGCAAGCTGGAAACTTGGGGGCAACACATTTCATAGTTGAGCTGTGATATCACAGTGCAGGACTTTAGCCAATGAGCCTTCTGGTTAATATTTCCTACCTTTAAAAAGACTGTACCCTTTAGGATCAGTTCTGAGTAAAGAAAGATTTTCATTTGGCAAGGTATTTCACAAAGGTGAAATAAAAAATGAAGATTAAATAGCCAAAGTAACATATCAAAAGATCCAGAACTATGAAAATCTTGCTCTAGAAATACATAGTTCCTAAACTCAGGCTTCCACCTGCATGCCTGTAATTCAGTAAGAGTATGATCATAAAAGATTAAATGTTGTCATGCGTTAGTAAAAAAAAAAGTATTTGTAGTTGTTGTTGTCTATGCAGGCTGTTTTAAGTACCTTTAACAGTTTACAAGCATTATCTAATATTTTTTTAAAACCTGGATGATGGAATAATGATATTGTGGTTTCTCTGTGAATAATAATGATAATAATAAAGTATTTATATAAGGAAGAACCAAAAACTTAGATACTATGATACTGAAAATCGCTCTGAAGCAAGTCATTGTTGTGCTGTGAAAATTCTTACTTTTTGAACACATTAAGTATAGATTCTAACAATTCTTCCTTATCTCCCCAGTTTACTTACTAAGGCAAGTCCAAAGGACAACTGGCAAGAAAAAAAAATGGACATTATCATGTCCTATTAGTTGCTGAGAGAGGTTCAACTTTAATAATAAAAGCTATTTATCTTTGAAGAAGATAATTGCCATTCTTCTTCAGTCTTTCTCGTTCAGAAAGTGTAAATATTTTGCCATTTTGTAAGTAGTCAGCAATATTTTTATACCTCTGTGAAATCACCTAACACCAGATACATTTCAAACCCTTTTTTCAACATAGAGAAATATTTGCCAGTTAGATCATAGCAATCTAATTTAGCCCTTAGGAATGTTGACAACCTGATGCACTAAAATGTTGCTTCACTAACTGGTATAATTAACTGTCACAGTGAAGGGGTTTAATTTGAAATGTGTCAGTGAGCTAAATTAATTGTGTGTTCTCACATTGAAAGTCACAGATAAGGATTTATTCTGTACATATTTAGTCTGAAATTAATTCTATATTGAAAATACTTTGCAAGTCATTTATCTGGGAGAGTAGGATAACATTTCTGCTTTGAGGTAGGCAACATTTTTACTTTAAAGCAGGATACAATAAGGGTGTTGTTAATTTAGAACAGCTAAAATCTTAATTTTAACACACAAAAACCATTATACTATTGACAAACTGAGATGTCAGGAAAGTAATGGACAAAATATCTTTTTATGGTGTTTGCCAGCAAAGTCAGCTTGTGAAGTGTCTTCTCCTCAGTCCTCTCAGCTCCATCCCTTCCAACTCCTGCAGAATCCCTTTCTCTATCAGGTGTGCCAGTACAACATATTGTGGAACATTTTGTCATGGCAATGTTCTTCTTTAAAAGAATCACTCCTCAAAAGGAAAACTACTATTTTCGTGTGGGCTTTCCACCAATCTTTACCAAGAAACCCAGTTGAATTAGTGCAAATGAGGAACAGCAAAAGACAGTATAGGAACAGTTAAAACAGAAAAATTAGGAATCCCTAAAAATGGCTTCTCTGTAAAAGAAAGCAAGCCATGTAACTCTAACAAGTAGATTATATTACCTTATCAATGATGGACAGAACTAACTAGAACATTACATGTAATCTCCTTTCAAAGGAAATAGCTCCAACGGAGCCAACAGAATTGAAATGGTATGGAAATGGAAAAACTTAAAAAAATCAAGTAAGCTTAGCTTCTAAATGGAATCATAATCAAGCTACTTTAGATTAAATATCTCAGGCTGCATCTCAGCTACAGCCCTGTGCAAGCAAAAACCAGGCCCCCTGAGGACCGTCATGTAAGCAAGTTGTGACCTCGTGCAACTGTGATTCAAGGTAACATCTCTCTGCCCTCTGCCAACGCCACCCAGCAGAGCTGCACAGCTGCAAACAGGAGAACAAATGCAGTGATGCTGCAGAAATATCTAGGCCGTGAAGACACCTCTTGGAACATTGCTAACATCCTCTAATAGACTGGGTTGTAGGACACTGAGCCTTATTTGTATTTGCACTCCAGACTGAAACCATGATGTCCAGTTTGCTTTCAAGTGAGAGCTAGGGCAATTCTGCATGCATTTGTTGCATGCATTTATTCCCACAAGTAAATAAAATAGATTTATGAGGTTGTATAGTTCATATTTTGAATATAGGTTTGAGGATCTTTCCGGGACAAGATGATTGCACAGGAGATGCTGTGATTTTTGGTCACCATGGTCCTGCCTACTCCAGCATCTCTTTCCTCTGTCATGCTTTCACCCTGCCCTTTTCATGCTGGTCCCAGTACTCATCAGCCTGCAGTTGGCTATTTCAAATGATTAATCAAGCAGAAAACAATTTATTATTCTTTGTAGCTAGATTTACAGTGCTTAAAAAGAATTGAAATGAGCTCAGAGCTTCAAGCCCAATACTCACAGTTTTGTCTCAGCCATTCCAAAAATCTGATTTCACACCATCCTTTTTAGATCTACAAAGAGCAACCCATTGCTCTATCCCATTTTAGTTGTTGTCAGACTGCGTTCCACAGCACTTGCAGAAACAGAGAGAAGTTGTGAATACATATTCCCTTCATAATCAAACACCCTATAATTCAACACTTAATTTTCCAGTTTAAGTGAAAACTTCATCACCAATACTGCACTTTGTTTCAGCACATAGATAAAATCATTAAGCATTGGAGGCCAAAGACCTCTGCAGGATATCACGAGAAACACAAACACTTAATAATGCTTATCTTATTTATAATTACTATTGTGACTTGTAATCTAATCTATTCTAACTTCATTAGTGCCCTGTTGATATTGTACTGCCCTGGATAACTAATCAATATGTCACGCAACACTAAATCAAAAGCCTAGCAGACAGGAACAAGTCTGCTGCATTAAGAATATTATTTTTATCAAAAAAGCTTACTATCTCATCAAGAAGTGACTCCACTAGCAGCAGAGGAAAGAATAAAACTGTGAAAGCACTTAGAGGGAGTTCTTTTGTCATGTTTATTTTACCAGTAAAGTCAGCTCATGAAGTTGATCATGAAGAGGAGTAGATATGATCTGTACAGTGAATGAAGGTCCTAGGACTAACTAGAGCTTCTGTAATATTTATTCCTACATTTTTGCTTAGCTGTTTTGTGCCATTTTGGTACCGAGCTGCAAGTATGGCTAATTTCTTAAACCTTTCAAATCTTTTCTAGGTAACAGTCTTATTTGGCTTTGGGATTTTGCCTAAGAAACAGTGGCCACTGACAGCATTTACAGGTATTTTAATTTAATATTTTTGATGTTACATGACCCTTGTGGAATCCCAAACTGTGCTCCCAGGTACAGCAACTTTACAATACTAAATTGATCCTAGAAAGAATATGAACAGATATTCTTTTTCTTGAAAGATTATCACTGGATAAGGTCACAGGGAGGAAGATTACTGAGTCTGTAGATCTAAGATCTGTCTTCAGATAGTTTGCTCCTCAGTCCTCTCAGTCCCATCTTTTGTAACTCCTGCAGCAGTAATTTCACCAGTTTGTCCACGACTGATCCCATGGCTGGTGGACTAATCACCTTTTACATTATCTTATTCAATTTTTTCGACTAGAGGTGTGATACTAGTCTTGTGTCAGCTCAGGGAGCTTCCTGAATAGCTGTTGGAGCTGGACCCTGTTCTGAGTGACAATTTAATTAACACATACTTATTAATCAGTATTCTTCAAAAGAAACTGGTTGTTTTCTTTTCCCTAAATTAAGAATACAAGCTTCACTGAATTATTATTGGGGTCTCCACTATATCTATCTAATGATGTGCCAATGCTATTAGTCCATTGGGGAGTTTTTGGACATGAAAATTTCTTTTTACTTAATTTCTTTTCCTTAATCCTTCTTATGTATTTTATGTTTCATTTATATATTTTCCATTAGTCTTTGCATATAACTCACAACATTTCTTATGAGTGTAAAAATTTTTATATTTGAATAATGTTGACGGCCTTGTAGTTCACATGATAACTTGTATGTAACTTCGGCCTTACTTGAAGTTGAAAGTAGGCCAGCTAAAGCTTTTTTAATTAGGATGGTGGACAAAGAAGATTAAACACTAGATTATGGTTTTAGAGCATCTCATTTTTCTTGGAGAAGTATTGTTTGCTGTTTTTAGGATCATAGAATCACAGAATGGCATGAGTTGGAAGGGACCTTAAAAATCACCCAGTTACAATTCCTCTGCCATGGGCAGGGACACCTTTCACTAGACCAGATGACTCGGAGTTCCATCCAACCTGGCCTGAAACACTTCCACAGATGAGGCATCCACAAGTTCTCTGGGCAACCTGCTCCAACACCTCACCACCTCCACAGTAAAGGATTTCTTCCTATTACCTAGTCTAAACCTAGTCTCTTTCAGTTTGAAGCCATTTCATAGAATCATAGAATCATAGAATCGATTGGGTTGGAAAAGACCTCAGAGATCATCAAGTCCAACCCTTGGTCCAACTCCAGTCCGTTTACTAGACCATGGCACTCAGTGCCATGTCCAGTCTCATTTTAAAAACCTCCAGGGATGGTGAATCCACCACCTCCCTGGGGAGGCCATTCCAATGCCTGACCACTCTCTCCGTAAAGAATTTCCCTTGTCCTCTCACTACATGCCCTTGCAAATAGTCCCTTCCCATTTTTCTTGTAGGCTCCTTTCAGGTACTAGAAAGCTGCAATTAGGTCACCCCAAAAGCTGTCTCTTTTCCCATGCTGAATAAACCCAATTTCCTCAGCCTTTCCTCACAGAAGAGGTGCTCCATCCCTCTAAGCAGGAGCTGTTATGAAAATAAGGTTTCTGTGATCATGACAACCATTCCTTTGTGTGCGCATGCACGTACCTTTCCTTCTTCCATATCCCTGACAATATTTGAACATATAGTTCAGTTTCTCCTCAGTTTGCCAGGGGTAAGATAACCCCAAATTAACATAAAACTAATGAGAATTCAACAGCCAAGGTAAAACAGAAAATCTAACTACAGGGGTGACTGCTATCATAATCTCCTGTACCAAAAGGTCAATATGGCATTATCCTTGTCAGTAATGCTGCAGCCACTATTCATGCATTGCCAGGCACACTTCCTCATTTCCTGTTTTCATCATGCAATCTACATATTTCGTTCAAAATTACTTCTCCTACTTGATCATAATTGCTTTCAGAATTGTGAATTGGCCATGAAAAGAAATGAGAATTTTTTTGACCCCCTGCCATGTTTACCACAAATGTGCCTATTTAAACCCTAGCAACTCAGTTATTAAACTAAGCCAACACATGCGTGCAGTAAACACCTTTGTAAAATAAGCCAGATGAATCACCCTCAAGAGATGCCTTTCTCTCTCCTGAATGCTAAGGACACTTAGACAGTTAGCTCTGATCAAACACCTAACTTCTAGACAGCTGAAATTAGTAAGGCAAATCCGGACAAAAGGCCTTGTTTGCATCACTGCAACATCCATTTTATGTGTCTGCTTGTTTCAGCTTAATGACAAAACTGTTGGAGTCCTAAGAGAGGCCAATGTCTAATCCGTGGTCCTTTTCCTGCTCTACTAACATTAGATTTACTAGTTTAATAATTGTTAAACTTAAGCTAGAACCTAACTCCACGATTTATGAAGTGTAATGCATTTCTACTGTCATACATTTTGCAGTGATTTGTTCATCTATGTTACCCAGAGATTATTATTATTTGAAATATCACATTGATGAGCAAACAATTTATCTTCTAATTATTTTCTTATGCAAGGAATTAATACTGCAAACTTACATATACATTTAACTCATAAGTAAAATGTTTCATTAATATTTTTACTGTCTATATGATACAATATTTTTTACAGGAAAGAAGAAAACAAAGTTTCACGAAAATAATTTGAAGCATTTTAATTCCTACTTAATATGTGGTTTGATAAGAGTTTTCTATCATGACCAAGACAGGATTCAGTGAAAGACTTCCCAAAGTGGAAAAATGAGTCAATGACCTTGTCCAAAATTTAAAAAATACTGCTCTACTTAATGCTTGTTCCCTAAAATCTTCCACACAGAACTTGCACCTAGTCCAGCATCCCCAAAGAAACCAATAAGACTTTATCTAAAAATGGAACCAAAAATAGAAAATAGAAGAAATATATAGCTTGCAAAATACAGCCAACATTCAATTTTTCAGACTGGGTTTTTTTCACACCTCCTTAGTTGGCATTTGGTTTATTCCACGATGTCTGGAAGTCCCCCTCCTTTTAATGTGGTGCTGACTAATGTAATTGAATACAGTCATTAACCATAGCTGAAACCAATATTTCATTTGCACTGAAGGCTCTTGACATGATCCCAACAGTACCTTAATGTGTGTGCCAATATAATTTACATCTGCTTTACAATCTCTTTTTCTCTGCTGAAGTGGTATAAAATGATCTAATATATGTGAAAATTTGATGCTACCTAGTCTCAGCTATCTTGTAGGAGAGAGTACTGAAGGTAAGTGGTGTCATTTTAAAATTTGATATGTTTTTATTAGTCTTAAATATCTTCATGAAAATAAAGAGGGATGTCTAATTTATTCTTTAAATTGTACATAGACCATTATTGGTTGTTTAAAAGTATGAGCTTTCTGCCCCTTCCCTCCTACATGGCTCAATGACATTCATTTACTTTTGCTAGGTTGTTTTGCCACTGGATTGGCAAGTTGAATGGGCTCCCTCAGCAATCAGACAAGTATCAGCATTTGTGTAAGCAAGTTATTTCAGTTTTTTGTTGCTCTCTTACTTCTACTGCCCTGACCAAGAGGACCAGAACTGCACCCTCAAGATTTGGGCAAACCATGGCTCCAAAAAATGTCATTGTGCCCTTTGTTTTGTTATCTGTTCTCTGCCTGAGAATTACTAACACTTGATTTGCCTTTTTGTTCCCTGTCAAACACTGAGCAGACCTTTTCTTGGGCTTATCATACACCCAGATCCTCATTCCAAAAATTCAGTACTCAACTCAGAATCCATTGGTTAGCCTTTGGATTTGGGATGGTTGTTTTTTCTTTCTCATGTACTTCACATTTATCCACAATGAATTCTGAGCCATTTTATTGCCCTGTGATTTAGTCTTCTAAAGTCCTTCTCAAATTGTTCCCTTTTTTATAATTATTTTTTATTTAATGGCATATAATGAGTTCATATTGACCCCAAGGTTCTAACATTTTAATTAGGATCTCAGTGAATTTCACTATATTTTAGCATCCATCAACAAATGTAATGGTCATTTAAGTCAACAAGAGTTATGCCTGCTTCAGTAAGGTAGCAAAACAATCTCAGTTCTCTCTTTTGATGACACAACCAACCATAAAAAAATGAAGCCCAGGCAGGTAACACCAAGACCAGAAGTGTTTGTATTGCATTACTTTTCTGTAGTGAAATATTACATGAGGGAATCCAAGGGCTGTTGATTCAGGGAAGACTTCTCACATAGTACACCATTAACACTGATGAATGTGGGAGTGTTTTTGACTTTAGAGACTTATGCAGAACTCCCTGTTATATTCTAATTATTTAGGGAAAAAAAAACCACCTGAGATGGATGCCCCAATCCGTTCAATACCTTGGAGAAAGAGTCAGCCACAGAGCAGCCCTCCTGCTCTTTGCTTTCCATGGTATGGAAACCTGAACATTCAGGCTGTATGTGAAACACATTTAATTTTCAGCCTGATTCTGAACAAGTAATATTTGCCTTGGTTGATATGGAGATCCCCTTTCCCAGGGAAAACATTTTGCATTTCAGAGTTTCTGAGACTAAAGCTTGAAAAATGTTTTGCATATTCTGAAGACCTTTGATTTTTCCAGCTCTGTTTGCTGAATTAATGTAATATATTAGTTCTTATCACAATTCTGTCTTGATTTTTGAACATTTGTGGTACTCTGATGAAAGCAAGTAAATATTTATCTTAGAACTATATGGTCAGAATAAAAAACAACGTTGTCACTTTTGAATATAAAAGTGTTTCTTTCTGAAAAGTCAGTGAAATCCACCTCTCTGGAACGAATATCAATTTCATTTGGCTGTGACTGTGATTTTTCAATGTTTACTGCTTATTTTCCATATGTATAGAATCATAGAATGAGATGGGTTGAAAAAGACCTCTGAGATCATCAAGTCCAACTCTTGATCCACCACCACTTCAGTTACTAGACCATGGCACTAAGTTCCACATCCAGTCTCTTCTTAAAAGCCTCTAGGGATGGAGAATCCACCACTTCCCTGGGGCAGCCCATTCCAATGCCTGATTACTCTCTCTGTAAAGAATTTTTTCCTGATATCTAACCTAAACCTCCCCTGCAGAGCTTAAGACTGTGGCCTCTTGTCTTACTGATAGTTGCCTGGGAGAAGAGACCGACCCCACCTGGCTACAACCTCCTTTCAGGTAGAGAGTGATGAGGTCTCCCCTGAGCCTCCTTTTCTCCAGGCTAAACAACCCCAACTCCCTCAGCCTCTCCTCACAGGACTTGTGTTTGAGTCCCTTCCCCATCCTGGTTGCTCTTCTATATACCATCCTATTGTTAGCATGGAGTCTCCTCATAGGGAAGATCTGTTATTTCTTTTCCTTGGCGTACAAAGTAATATATCTGGACATTCAGAAGACCTCAGAGAACTGTCACATATAACTATCCTGGACAACAGCAGCAGCAAATGTAAACCTGTTAGGATTTTTTTCAAATTACAGCACAGCGATGACTGAGATTTGGTCGCCTGTCTCTGTGTCGTGTATTTTTCAAAATATGTCAGCTGCTGTTTAATTTGGCTCCTTTTTATACTATTTTTCTGTATAAGGTTTCGCAGAAATTTGATAAGCTTGATCATATAAATGAAAAATTCAAAAATACTTATGCTGGAACAGAAAAAGTGTTTTGATGATTTTTCATTTAATCAGTCATAAAAATTGTATTCAAGAAATATGTCTATTTCCCCTCCACATAAATACTATCATTAATGTTAATTATCTTGATTAATGGAGGGCAAGAAAGAGGAGTAAGAACTGAAATGAAAATTTCAGCTGAAGAAGCCTCAGGTTCTCACAGAAGAAAGGGAGAACTTAATTAGCTAGCAGAGAAGCAGATTTATTGTGAAACAAGAAAAATCAATTTAATAATATGATTATTTTTCGCATAGGTAGTTAGAACTCTATAAATTAAAAACCAATCCTAAATAATGTGTAATTCTCAGATTCTCAAATTATTCAAGCTTGAATTTTCCAAAGTTGCCCTTTCATTCTTAATGCCTTTATATACATCTTGCTGATCTGAAGCAAAGAAATATAGGAAAATATACAACTTAGGTTTTTTTTTTTCTGACTGTCAACAAATAAGTAGAAGCAAAAGTAGTTAAGAATATTGTTTTTGTTTCAAATGCAGCCATGAAATGTTACAGTATTGGAATTTTGTACAAGGCAACAAGTTAAGTAAGCTGACTCAATAAACTACTTGAGAAACGCTACTTTAAGGCATTGACTACTGGAAGATGAAGAGAAATCAGGAGATCAGCAAAAGGACTAAATAAGTGAAAATTAAATTGCATATTTAGTGCCAAAAGTAGTAAAAGTTATGCTGTTGCCTCCAGGCAGTTTTTATTTTAACTTCCAGATGTTGACAAAAGCTGTGCTCTTTGTTGCAACAGTAAAAGTAAATTTCTAGTAGTTTAAAGTAATGGAAAAAAATTAAAATTTATTTTTCTTTTATTCCTTTCTCAGTGTTTCGTAGTAGGGCCACTTCCAGAATAAAAGGAGCTCAGGATGTACCTGGCAAAGCTTTAAGAAGTTCTTGGCCTCCCAGTTCATTCATTCAATTCACAGGTCTCATGCAATATTGTGACAGAGGAAGAAAACTCATGGGAGAAAGTTCTCACACCACAAAGTACTTTTTGGGACACAAAACCCCAGCTTTTGGTAACTTTTCTAATGCAGATGGCAAACTTGCAGGGTTCTGAATGCTCTGTATTCTGGTTATGCATAGGAAACACAGGGTTTGGATGCATAGCCCCTCAGTTGTCTCTGGGCAGCTCTGCTGTCCTGGTTCTGACCAGAATAGGGTTAATTTTTGCAATAGCCAGGAGGGGACATGGCTAGGACCCAGAGGTTATTCTATACCACCTCACTTTGTTTTCTGGGGATGAGGGAAGGGGTCCCTTCCAGGTTGCTTGGATGGTGTAACGGTGAATATATGAATCGCTCGCTTCTCTTGTACACTTCTGTTATTAATATTGGTGCTATTACTGTTTCTTATCTCATTGCTGTTTCCAGTAAACCATTCTTATCTCAGTCCGAGATCTTTACCTTTTGTACCTCCAATTCTCCTCTCCAGCCTGCAGCAGGGGAGGGAGAAGGGAGAATGAGCAAGTGGTGCATGGTTTGCAGTGATTTCAGTGGCACAGCAAATTTAAGAATATAATTCCTAAACCAGGACAACTGCTCAACACTGATGTATACTTGCTGGTCTGCTGATGTATGCCAGCCTGGGGTTCATTTTCAGTAATTTCCTTTACCTAGTATGCAAAAATTTGACATAATTCATCTTTGTGATAAACCAGTGTTTGAGGGGCAACGTATTAAAAAAAGACAACCTGACAGCAATCCCAAAACATGAGTAGGTATTTCTGTAACACTGCCACAAAACAGGCTGCACAAAAGAAAGTAAAGATTCACTTCTTGTAACTGAAAATCCTACTGGCTTGTTATGAGACAAACATAACTAATTAAATAAAGAATTGAGTTTTTATACCTTGAATTCACCCTGTAGGCTTGATCACTAATTTTTTTTTCTAGTGTTCTCCCATATATAGAAAAGACAATAAATTATTCCACTTCCAGGTGTTTTATGAACCCTTTTCAAGATGTTAATGTTGTTTTCTTTTGGCTTTAGATCAGATTGCACACATGCACACATGTGCAGACATTATGCTGAATTAAGTTTGAAGGTGGTTTTTTAGTCTTCAGAGTCTTCAGACTACTACTGAACTTACTATTATAGTAGGTGTTATTTGGTGTGCTACAGAGCAGGTCAGGGAACAAATGTGAGGACTAGATTTTGTTTACACATGCCTCTTGCTCCCTGGCTCTGCTTTGTAATGTTCTGGGCAGAAAAGCCTGGGAGAAGTTTTGGAGATACAATTTATTGCATCAAGCTCTTTCCTAGAGAATAGTGGATGTGGCTGCACTCTTCACTGCTATCCTAGCAGCCCATCCACCTCCAAGCACTGGCAGGGGCCCTTTAGCCCCAGCACATGCAATGCACAGCCTGCTGTAAAATTTCTACCAGTGAGACACTAGGCAATCCTCTGATGCTCTGAAATACTTTGAACTGAAGAGAAAAACAGAAATTAGAAAGTAGAAGCAAAAGGATGGTATTGAGAAGTAACATACTGAAGGAGATTATAAAATTAATTTTCAAGGAACTTCTAGTGCATTCTAAGTATGTCCTTTAGGTTTAATTTGGGTATATTAGAGTTTTCTCTCTTTCTGTTTAGTAACTTAAACTGAGGCTGCTCCACTCCTAGTAATTCTAGCAGGGACACAACCATATTTCTTTCCATAATAAGATGTTGCTATATTATCCCAAACACAGATGTATTTATTTAAAATGAACATGAAGGATTAAGTAACAGAATTGATAAGCAGTGGTTGAAACGTCTACATCTCTTTTAACTCAAATGGCAGTGATGTCCCACCAGCTTTATTTTAAATTTTAACCAGCAGCTACTACAGCCTTTAAGTGTCAGCTTTCTTTGTTTGCACACACTAATGATCAGGCTCCATTTCAAGATGCCTGGTTCTACTTTCTGCTTTTGGTTGGGCAGGCACTGCGTTTTTAGTGATCTGTTCTTCATTATTGTGAAAACTATTGTGAAGTCCTGGCAAGAGAGAAGTCTGAACCTAAGTCAAACCAAATGCAGGTTAACTCAAGAGGGAGATGGCTGTCTTTGTAAGCTGCACTGACAAGAATTTAGGCAGTGATGTCAATATTGTGGCTAACATAGATGTTTTCATATAAACGTTTTCTTTCTAATCTAATCCTAAATCTAAAATATGCTCTATTTCATTCAAGAATGAGTTTCAGATAAGTGAGATTAAAACAGCCTCTTCAAAGTACTGGTTTCAGGAACAAAAGAAAAGAAAAGGAAATTAAAAGAGTAAGACTTGCCCAAGCAGTTGGTATGTTTTTATAATCCCAAATAGCAAGGAAAAACAGCCTCCAGCAACAGAAAATAAGCCTCAGCTTGAGGTTGTACAGTTCATGGCTCACAGCCATGAGGCTGGGCACAAGAAATCCAGAGAGATGCCCATGGTCTGGCTTGCCTTGCACTCTTCTCTGGAAGTCATAGGGTCTCCTGGCAAGTCTGAAGCCGTATTCCTGTCAGGCTTTGATCCTGAGCACAGCTCCACTAAGTCAAGGCTTATTTCTTTCTATTTTCTTCAATTGGTAGTGTAACTAAGGCAGAGAACTTGTCTTGGTTCGATATTACTAAGTTTGAATGTTTATATTCCCTCACAGTCTTCTTGGTGTCATGCCAACACAGTTACATGTTAGTAGAAAATTCATTACTGTTTTCTTATTGAAAAGTCCATCAAAGATCTGATACATCATCTACTCTGCCAGATTTTGTAATTTTGTATTTGCAGCCTTTCATGCTTAACTTTGGTCTCTACAATTACTCACTACAAATAAACCATTAAGAGTTAAGATCCTCCAAATAACCTAATGTTAATTCAGTATCTTACTATTGCATCTAATAAATATGAATTTATTTTAGAGTGTGTTTAGGAGAAAAGAAAGGGAAGTTTCTCACCCCTCTCAGATGCAATACTCTCAGTGTTCTCTGATAAGGATTCAAAACCAGCAAACCCAATATTACTGACATAAAATGAAAAACACTTACCCTGGTGTTTCCATAATTTTTAGCGATGAGATCTCTTCACAACAGTTTTTACCAGAATTATAAATTATATGCCAATGGCACAGACAGCAGAAAAGGTTATCATCATGATAAGACACAGAAATACTAACGTTTACTTTAAATTTTTGCTTATATATAAGTATCTAGTAATTTGTCCCTCATAATGGGCACAGATTTTCTTTACTGCAAAACTACTTTAGCTTCTTCCCTTAAAGGAACTGAAATGTTTAATTTTTTACCCATCAAAAGATAAAGTGAGTTGTCTATTTGTTCATAAATTACTTGATGACAGCAATGACAGCAAACCCAGCTTAGTTTTAACATCAAAGATGTTTTTCATGGACTGAAGAGAATGTGTGTGCCTGGCCATGTGCTCGGCAATGTACAAAGACCAAAGAAAGACCATCCCTCAGTCAGGAAATTACTGTCTTCAAACACGGCTGGGATAGGAGATGATCGGGTTAATTATATCGGGATTTAGGAAAATGTTGCTTCAAAAACACATCCATGTCTATCTTCTCACTTTTGTGTGGCTCTTAAAACCACATTGCAGCTGTTATTTTTCATCATTGTGTGAAAACTCAAACATAAGATTGTATAAAACTATCAGCAGCTGTTACAGAAATATGCTTATTTTTGTTTGTCCAGAGTTAATTTCATCTGGGAAGGTTTGCTGGAAGTAAAGTCAAAATGTCATAATGGATTCTTTGTGGAAAAAAAATGTTGTTTTTCTTCAAGCACACCTTTCTTTGGGGATCTGGCACGTTTTTGCAAAGCTTACCAACTTAAATCCACCTACAACGGAGGGTTGTTCATCCAAAAAGTCTGGGTAATATGTGCAAAATGAATCTTATGAAATCCCAAAGTTATCTGACTTTGCTACTGCAAATACTTTGGGGCACCATCCTTCCTTTTGAATATATTCTAGAAAAACACACAGTGCAATAGCCAGAAATTAAATAGGTGTGACGAGCATTTGCATTATGTTTCTAATTAGAGAAGCTGTTATTCTCTGCTGTTGAGTTCCATTGGCATTTTGATTGATTTTTGTTTGGGCCCAGATCCTCATCCCTTCAAAAGCAATGAGGTTTTTCTGTATCACAGAAAACACTGCAGCATAGAATCTTTTACCTTTCATTACCCTTTAGCGTTACTATGTCTGTCAAGTTTCTAAATGTAATGACCAGTTTTTCAGAAAAAAAGACACCAAAGAAATTTCCTGTTATCTGTCTCATGCAGGGCTTACTCCTAAAAGTAGAGTTTTTGAAAGTATGAACCTGGTGGGGATACTAATTTTAATACCCTTTTATCTCTTGAATTTTAAGAGAAATTTACACAATTAAACTCTGAAAACCAAGAGTCCTTTTTGCTGTGTATCATAAAAGATATCTATCACAAAAGCTTGATTTTTGGCACGTTTTAAAGATTTCAAAAGATACAATAGCATAAAATGTACCAGATTAGGAAAATCTGTATTTTAAAAGCTGCCAAGTTTATCATTAATGAAAGTCTTATGGTTGAATCTGTTAAGGAATGTAGTTGAGAAAAGTTCATTCACATAAAATGCTGTATAAAAAATGGTAGTTATATAGTTTTATTTTCATTAAAAAAATAGAAAAAGTGAAGAGAGTTTCATTTGGGTTCTTAGGTCAGATCTGAGATTTTGTAAAGTGAATAAGAACTGTGGTGAGCTTTGGATTGAATCTCTACAGAAAAATTTTACTTCAGTGACTGTGTAAAAATGTGGTCTTTTTCATATGACTTGCCTCTCTGTGTAGTCACACATTGTTGACTGTAATAAAGGAAATAAGTTCCTTGTTTTTCTTACGGCTGAGTTACACTACACATATATGAGCATATTTATGTGTTTACTGAGAGAATAACAGAGTTTCCAAAGCTGTAATATTGATAAATCAGAAAGAGAAGGTTTAAAATTTATTGATATAAAACATTGATATAGAATTTAAGTGAATTCAGATGACATGGAATTAATGGAAGAAGACAGAGAGAAACAGCTCTGCTGTCTTTTCCTTGTATCAATTTTTTTAGAAATGAACCTCACATAAAACTGTATTTCACTTTGATGAAAAGGGGACATAGTTTTAACATTTCATTTTCTAAGCCAGAGGCTTAGTGGAAAATTTATGTTGCACCACTGGAAAAATAAAGTATACTGTTACATAGATAGATGTCCTTTATTCTTCACAGTCTGTATCCCTACAGAAGAATAAAGCTGAGAAGTCCTCTGTGTCAAATGTGCTCTGGCAAAGCTGAGAAACACCTAAAGATTCTGATATTGTATTTCAAAGACACAGAAAAGGAAGTTTGGTTATGTCAGAGATTGAAAGAAACTCTTTTACTCCAAGTGCAGTGTCTATCTGAGACACTCTGGCATTTCTAAAGGAGGTGAGATTTAATAGGATTTGTGTATGTACAGATAAACCTATGTCCAGCCTGAGTTATTCAGATCTCACTATGTTGTTCAAAAAAGCTATTTTTTTTCCCTCAATAAAAAACCCAGATCTCCTTCATTAAAAAGAAAAATTAAAATTAAAGTAGGACATTAGAAAGGCAGACTATGACAAGGGTTGTTGGGTTTGGGGTTTTTGTTTTCCTCAGTTGTACTGTGTTCTTTCTTTCCCGGTACTTTCTCTGTGGCAAAATTGGATGATAAAAGACCTGCTTATAAACCTACAGATGTCACCAAAAAAGTGACAGATTAGTATGTTTTGAGCTTATAATTATAGTTGGAACCACCTAAATCTGTATCACAATCTGACATAGCATGTTTCAATGATAAAAAAAAGATAACGGCTATACCCAGAGGTAAGAATGCTACGAGAAATGATGGGCATATTAGATGAGGTGGGGTAAAGTAGGTCATCTCTCAGACTCCCATTTCCCTTTGTTATCTGCGTTTTCTACAGAAGAATGTACTGACTATATAATTTAAGAACTGTCCATTCCTTACACTGATCTGTCTAGGGAATTATTTCTGCACTGTACAATCTGGTTCTTGACAGCTGTGGCACCATGAGCTGAGGAAGCATCCTCCTCCTGCTGCACTCCTGTAGAAAAGCAAAGCACTGCAGTAGCAGGAAATTTAATCAAACACTTAAATAATTAAAGAGAATATTGAGGTGTTTATTTAAAATATTTTTTTAATGAAGACGAGAAAATATTTGAAATATGCAATAAGACATGGATAAAATGGAAGGTCTTCTTGGCTGTAGGAGCACATTGTAAGAACTAAAAATTATCTGAGAGATTTGCATGTCTGAAGAACTTCCTCTAACCAGTGAAAATATTTACAAACCAATTTCCATTCTCTCCCTGCAGCTTTCGGATATACTTGTAAGATTATTTTTGAATAGCTATTGTCTTTGCTATCCCTCCTCTTTTTCATGTAGCTCTAAATTCTACCTTTTTCTACCTTCTTCCTTTTATATTTCTGACATGTCGTTTGCAGCTTCTTATCACTGTTTTTTCTGATTTTTCCCCTACTTTTGGAAAGAGTCTTTTTTCCTTACACTCTTTATTTATTTGTCTGGACTGTTTAGCAGTGGATAATTTTATTATAAGAACAAGCAGTAAGACTGGTTTCCTCCAGGAGTATGTTTTAAAAGCAAAGACTGATTTATACTTGAATATGATTATAATTTTTGCTATAATAAGTTTTTTTCCATATATTACAATCTGGGTTTTGTCAGTAAAGACATGAACACATAAAATTAAAATTCTGTGATGCTAAAAATCTTTGCAAGTAGAGCACATGCATAGTTTTAGAGTGAATAGTAACACTATGGCATTGCTCATTTCATATCCTCTATACTTAAGTTTAAAACATTGTTCTCAGATTATTTTGTTGCAGTTTTCTCTAGGCAGAAAAATGTAGACATTTGGTTTTCAAATAAAAACTTCTTTGATTAGATTTTATTAATAAATAGGGAAAATATCGCAAGTGGAATATATACTTTTTTCCAAATAACATACCCCTGCTCTAAAAAGGGGAAATTCATATGATATGACAGCAAAAGGAGTTAGCACTGGAATGAAAATAACTAATTAAGACATACAATAGAGCTGGTAAAATAATTTTTAAAGAATGAGAACTATGCATGATGTAAAAAAGCCATGAGAGGTACTTCCATTTCATGTATTCCAGACACTTTTTTTTTTAATATAGTTTTTTTGTGATTGCCTTTATTTAAGCCATGATAAATGTATCTCATGATGCCAACCAACTCTGCATAAGCACTATCACTTTGTAATAGGAGGTTTTGCATTTTATGATGCTGAGAAACTGATTTCTAAAATCATGTAACTTCTTCTAGTAACATTCCCTAAATTTATATCATGGTTGTATATGAAGACAAATAAATCAGTCTGAGGTATCATGCAGAGCGCAGTAGTTTTTGAATTGGTGTGGAATTTTTTGACAGTTTCTACTAGGAGGTGCCCTAAGATGGTATCATGTAAAGAGATTGTAAAATATTTAAAATGCTGTATATTCTTCCCTCATGCCTTTTGATGTATTTCTACACAAACTGAAAATTGGTCATAGAATTTTAGTAGAATTCTAACAAGCCAGACCAAGAGAAAACTTGCATGCCTGACTCTCCTATGCTATAGATCAATTTTTTGTTAATATTGGGTGATTTAAATCATGCAGTTGGCCTCAATGTAAGCCAGGCATAAACAAACCAAATCTGTGAGTTGCTGGCCATATGCTTTGTATTGTTCTACAATATAAAACAATCACATCTAGGCTTAAAAACACAATTCTTGCTTTAAAACCATTTTAATGCTAATTCTTTGGTTTTTTTTTTTTAAATGGAGCTGTAACTACATGCAGTGTAGTTCATAGTGAAAGCCTGAAAGATATCTGACTGATCACACAATCAGGCTCATGTCACTGTTGCCTTTGGGAGAGGATTTTAAGTGCCCAGTCTGGAACAGCAAATAGAAGGACAATCCAAGTATAACTATATGGTCAAAAACCCTACGTATAGTTTGGACTGTCTTCTACCAAGTGCAGTTGTAATTCATATGAGACCAAGAAACACTGAAGTTCCATGCTGTTTTCACAAAATGCACTGTACATAATACAGCACTCTGCAAATGTTTCACTAAGTCCATGAGTGATACTTCAAAAACAGCTGTCATTAAGGGAGCTGTTTATTTCAACAGCGCAGCTGCGTTTAAACATAAAAGGGATAGTATTTATATAGATTTTGAGAATACAACAATTAAAACTAGCTCCCTTCAGATTTCTATGAGTCAAACCAGAGAAAACTAGCTACTCATGAAAACCATCTCATGTTCTAAAAACGATTGAAAATGCTGATTATGAACATTATTATTTAATTATCATAAGAATTAATAAAAGAATATAGAAGAATAATAATTCTATCATAAGAAACTACTCTGGTTTGAAGATGTCTGAAGATAAAGCCATTTTTTTCTCTAAAGTAATAGCTAAACTAATTTATTTTATTCACTGTTAGGCACAACAGTGCATATAGGTATTATATTCACGTATTCTACCCTGAATATGCACTGGCAGCAACAAAAATACTGTAAGAAACTGCTGTACAGTATGAATACAGAAACTCTGTTGTGGTGGGAAGGAATGTTATAATAACATTAATAAATAAACTTAAACATAAATATAAACTTAAACATGCAGACTAACACAATCATAAAATATGTGACATATTGTAATTTAGATATATGTATATTATTTTAACATGTGCATTGTAAATTTATTTATACTATACAGCACATAAATGGTTGGAAATAAGCCTTCATTGTTCTGAAAAATATAGGTATAAATTACATTGCAGCTCAAAACTTGTGAGTGCCTGAGGGCTATATTTGAAATCTGGATATTCATGGGTTCACTGGCAACCCAATTAAATTTTGTTGTTCTGTGTGAAAATTTATTTATGAGGACTTGTAGAACCCAACACAGGAATTAGTAAGACATGTTATAAAAATGTTGTTCTTACTTTCCAGTACTCTTTGTGAAACTTTATGAATATATTCTGATAGGTCTGAGTTCTGTAGCAGATAGAATTAGTGGATGGTTCTGCAAAAAGAAAAATTCAGAAAAGTATTTAAATGCTTGCTTCAGATCCAGTTATGGAAACAATCTTAGGACACACCAGAAACTTCTTAATAGAAGATAAGGTTGAAGAAAGGAGATAAGAGGAACACTAATATCATCCTAAAAGTAAGAAAGATGAGAAATGGAGAAAGCATGTTATTGATTATTAATTTACAGATGTATCTGAGTCTTGAAGCATGCAGATCTCTTTCGAAGTGAGACTTTGGTTTCATTTTCCACTAAGTCTAATAATAACTTCCAAGAAAAATATCATAACTCTGAGGCAATATGGAAATTCGGTCAGGGAGAAATTTGCCTTCCACCAAACAGCTGAGTAAACAAAAGAGGAAGAGAAGTATTAGAAATAGTTTACTCCTACATACTTCTATATCATGTAAAAAGCTACTATTTACTTATTCTGCATCATATTATGGCCATTGCCATGCAGAATGGGTTTCCCACAACAGTTAATCTTTATAATGTTTGTGTGATACTATGTTGCACAGTTCACGTGCTGCCATAAACAGGACTACACTAAGAGGTTCTTAATATGAAAAAAGAAAGCTTTTTCTTTCAACATGCTTGGTTACTGTTGTTATGTAGCAACGTTTCTTGATGAGACAGCAATGCAATTCTTATAATGTAGGTTACAAAATTTCCACCCTGCAAAATTCTCCAATTGTGCAGCTACTAGTGATTCATGGCCTATTCTCAACAAACTCAGGGAGAAACCATTTTTCCTCTCTACTTGTTAGGATAGGGAAAATACTCCAAATAAGACCTTTAACATCTAATCAGGTTTTCTCTGACAGTGTCTTATAAGATTTTAGATATCAAAAAGGTAGGAATACAGGGTGAGTGCAAAACTCAGAAGTGGGAAGTGCTGCAATCCCACTGATGGACAGGATCAAGTGGACACTTACGAACAGAAGGAGTTATTATGTACGGTCTTCTGCATGTAAGCAGGAGCAATCTTCTGCACAAAGACACAGTGGTGAACAACTGTTTTCTGGAAGAGGGGTGGGAGATTCTAGTATCTAGCAAGCTGAAAGGGCATCAGCATAATCATATCCCTCCATGATCACACTGCCAAGCAGAAGAAGCAGCAGAGCTTTAAGCCATCCAATTGACTCCTTCTACTCTAAAACAAATCACACCAAGAAGATGGTGTATTATATCCAGCTGTGAGTACCATGTTTCAAGTAACTGGTAGCAAAGCAATTTCAAAATGGCAACTAAAAAGAATAATTACAGGTCCATAAAAAGATTCCACAAAAGAAGGTTAAAACACAATTGAGATTGTAGTTTAGAGCTGAAAAACTGAAGGATGCTCGATGCTTGTTAAAAAGTCTCCCCCATGCCCAAAGGGAAAAGGGAAGAAAAAATGGAGTTAAATTTAGAGAACAGGTACTTAAGTTAGACACTCCGAAAAGTTTTATAATGCTGATTTTTTTCAGTTCCAGTACTGACTGCATAGACTGTGAGGTCAAGCAGTTTCTAATAACAAGTTAGACAAAAAGACCTAAAATTACTTGAGTATAACTTAATGTTATGCTGTAATAATACAGACCAATAGTAATTTCAAATCTCCTACTTTGACACATATATATATATATAAATATGTGGATACATTTAACAATTTAGAAAAAAAAATAGTACAACACTGCAGATTATTTTTGTGAGCCAGTTTTCCTTCTCCAATGAGAAATCACTTTAAGCTACACAGCCTAATGTTGCAGACAATGTGGTGCAATTAGTTGAACTGTTGTAAGGTGTTTTTGAAACAAAAGACAAAGTCCTCCTTCCCCCTGCCAGCTATAAACAGTTTTCTAGCAATGGGTACATGGCACAGCTGCTTGACAATGCAGACTGGGCAGGCTAATATGTTTTAATTAAGAAATTTTTCAGTCAGTTGCCTTGTTTGGAGAATCTGTACACAAGGACCTCAATTATCTGAGTTTGTTTGAACCAAGCTCTTCATAACCTTCTAGAAACATGACCTCTCTCTAGCAATCTCTGGGAACATACTGACCAGCATTTGCTATAATGAGAAATCATGGAAATCCTTATTTGAGCATCACTTGAGCAAAGACGTGTTCGGTACAGCGCATCGTGTACAGGTATGAGAATAATGCAGAGCTGAAGCAAACCTACCTGTGCACTGAACTGTTGATGCAGGTGCACAAATAGAGGGGACTATTCCCAAAGGATGCCAGCGTGCTCCCACACCCATGTTTCACCTAATCTGCTCTGGCTAATTTGAGCCTCTCCATAATCTCATGAGTTTTGCTGGCTGATGGCAAACCTCTTAAGCAGATTTTGAGCCTAACTCTTAGGACTTTATATTATTTATTATTTATTAAGTTTATGTTATTTAACTGAATGCTATACAAAATATAAACATTTGATTTTTCCAGAATACTACATCAAAAGCTAAAATTTCTTTTTTGCTTCTAATTTGTACCTGATCTCAGGTACAGCAAAATATTTGGTCAGAAAAGCTCTGCCTACAACTCTAGTAAGGCAGTACAGCTTTATAGCAATTGAGGAATTTATTCATTAAGGAGAATAACCAGATTCAGCAAACTCCCCTCCCAGAAAAATGAGACATTAAAGCACCTTAGTGTTCAGTCACTCTGATATTCATTTTGCCTCTAAACTGCACTTTCACAACAGGGTTTTCAGGAGATTTCTCCCCTCAATTTTGATAATTTAGATGCCCTCCCAAAACCAGAGGAGAGTTTTGCTTTTTTTGTCTTGCTGGGTTTTCTTATCATTATGTTTTCCAAAGAGGTAGAAAAAAGATGTTTAAATCAAAAGATGATGCTAGCAGCATAACAATGGGCAGAAACTGGCTGTGACTGAATTTAAGCTAGAGATTGGAAAATACTTTCCAATCACCATGCAGTGAGGTTCTAAAACACTCTCCCAGTAGGAGAAAATACATTTCCTTCTTATTCTTAAGAACAATTTCGATAAGTTGCTGAATCATATTGTACCAGACAATTGCACTATCAATAGGATTTTTTGGTTTAATTTTTCTTACTCTGATTTTTCCAAAATGTGTACCCAGGAGGGATCAGGAACAGGGTTAAGCAAGGTGTGAGATACATAGGAGTCTGCACACAGAAATGTCACTTTATACACCCTCTGTCATCATTGTCACTCCAACTCCTGCTGCACTGTGTTTTTTAGGATACCACTCAAATGGAAATCTTTTGCACAGAAATTCTGTGTGTGCCACAGAGGAAATGATGGGCTCTGCTAAATAATTAATGCTAAATAAGAACATTATTATGGATTATGTAGTATTCAGGTTTTTGAAACAAATTTATTTCAAAATCCAACATGGCCTTCATTCTTAGTTTATTATCAGCATCAATACCATACCATTCTTCATAAGCCATTAACAGGAATTTTATAATTACTGGTCTGAACTACCTGGATTTCAGACTTTTTAAAAAATATATTGATACTGCATAATGAAGTGAACACAGATATGCTAAGGTTGGATCACTGGATAAATATGAGTATGCTCCAACAAGCCAATAGCTCTTCTCCAGATGTGTTTAGAAATGTATTATCTTAAATGCAATGGTATGATTTAAGAGTAATAATGATGCAGAGAAAAACTGTAATTAAATTTTTTCACCAGCTTAATACACTTTCACACTTTCAAACTATATCAGTGCTAATCTTTACAGGAAAAACCTCAGTGAATTTTTATATCATTTTTGAGTACAATAATACTGTACATATATGTACATGCATTTATGCATCTGAAGGCAAATATATATCTTAGGAAAAGAGAAATAAACTCCTGTGGCTCTTCGAGTAGTGAATGCCTGGCAGAGCTGGGTAATGTAACAGAGATACTTAGAAACTAATTTCATTTTCAGAACCAAAACTAAGAATTTCGGTATACAGTCAAAATTTTCCTTGAATTGAAAATGCAAGAAAAATGGCACTGAAGGAATAAGATAACAGAGGAGAGCATACTTCTTATTTAAAAAAAAAAAAAAAAAAACAACAACAAAACCAATAAATACAGAGTCTTATAAAAATATCAGAAAATTATAATATAAATTGGGAAACAACTAAGTCAACAAATATTCATTCAGAGTTAAACTACAACTCTACTAGTGTGCTGACACCTTAAATCACTGGATTATGCTATGCTGGCATAGCATGGTGATGAGAAAGAGGCAAGAAATTACAAATCAAGTAATTCAGAGGGCAAGTGATTCAGAGGGCATTCATACTAATTCTGCAGGTTGTTACATTTGAAACATTTAGTTTCTCAGTGAAGAGACAAGGCATATGGACACTGCCTGAAATTGATGTTACTGAATAAAAAAAGCTTCAGAATAAAAATCTAGTTTTCTCCGAACCTCTTAGTCACAGGTGGGAAGACGAGTTACCAAGAGAATTAAGTAGTTCAATCATCAGATAAAGAGGAAACAGAACAAGTGAAATGAAACATATTGCCTTACATACTCTGAAACTTTAACAGACTTCAATAATGGAATGAGTGACCAACTGTGAAAATTTCCACATCTCAGAAGCATCAACGGTACCCTGACAGAACCAGACAGCACTTTAAGTATCAGATCTGTCTCCAAAAATAAAAAGAAGAACATTACTTACTAACATCTCTTTATCCTGTGAACATTTACACATTCATCTATGACATATTGACTGTTTTGCCCACTGACAATAACCACTACCAAGATCTCAAAAATATAAATCATGTGGAAACTGTATTCACCAACAGAACACATTGAAGTTATGTTTTATAAAATATATCCCATCTATTTTGTGTTCTGGCTCTGTTTTTAATCTATTTCCCATCAGTGCATGAATCCCATGAGAGAGAGTGTAGATGGTGTACAAAGTAATTCAGTGATATATAAAAAAGCAACCAAGCAGGCAAGGTTAAAATTTGAAAAGCAATCAAAGGACATTGCAGATACAGGTGAAGTCACACCCTGTAACAGAGATCACAATGTTGATAATTTGGAACCTAAACATACTTTGTTGCAGGAAGTTTTGTTTGAAGGAACAGAAGGTTAGGTTGAAGTGCTTTCTAAAAATGTCACAGAGTTGGTTTGTTGGAGGATTTTGGCCTTTTTTTTTTTAGGAAATCCAAAAGCCAGTGCAGTTCAGATACAGTTACATCATGCATCCATCTTGCCTAACATTTTGATGTTGCCTCTAGCATTTCCTTTCACAAACACCAATGCTGTTTTTCTCTTGGAATTCTTATTGTCTCCTCATTTTTCTAGTAGGCATTAGCTCATCAGATCTATCTGTCATCCTGTTTCTTTTCAAAAATAAAAAGGTTTTCTTTCTAATTTAATAGCAAAAAAAAAAAGCACTTTAAAAAACACTCAGATATTTTTATATTTGTAACATTGTGTCAGTTTCTGCTGCTTCACAATTTCAAAATCTCAAGATCTTTGTTCTTTATGTTAGTTAACATTTTGTTAATCATTCTAACATATTTACCAGAAATTACATTTTTCAGGCATTTCAGAAGACCCATTGTGGTCCCTTCCAACCTCACCCGTTTTGTGATTCTGTGTTTCCTAGAAATGTGCAGAGCACTGCATTTAGAACTCAAAGTCGTAAACTTCAAATGAACTAGAGGTGCAACGCTGCCATCCATTAAAGCATTTTTTGCATACTTTTTGAAGTGGGATGGCCCTATTTGACTAAAGAAAAGGCACAAAGTGTTTGTTTCTGTTGCCTTGTTCCAGGGCAATCCAACAATGTTTACACTGGGCATACCATCCACAGTTCATCAGAACTGTTAGAAGGAAGAATTCTTATTTAAAAGCTCAACTAGTCAGAATTCGTGAAATAAAAAGGCAAAGGCCTGAAATACCCAGAAACTTTACTATTGGTCCTAAAATATACCAAGAGCACTGTAAATAAACACCACAGGCTGTCCCTTTATGAAATTCTAATGGATAGACACATAAAGTTACTGCATACTCCACCTAAGCTTCTGTATCAATACAATTTACAGATAACAGATGACGGCACATTGCCAGGCTCTAATAAAATGTGTGAAGGCTATTCACTCACAAACCAAAAATCCATCTCCAGAACACATTTCTGAAGCTCTGTTGCTCTTGGGAACCTACAGACTGGGTCTACATGAAGATGCATAAACCGGGGGGAAAAAAAAAAAGGAAGGAAAAAAAGTGCATTCTAGCCTAGATGGAAAGGACCAAATGACCTTATAAAATCACTCCAACTACTCACACAGCTGTTAAATGTCAAGGTCTTTCAACTTGAATACCTGCTTGTCATTGTAATATTTGATGACTCCATTAAATTTCAACTCCCTGCTGTTTTCCCTCTCTAAAAAGTATAATCCAGAAAATAAATCAGCCATGATTTGAAAGCCAAGATTTGAAACTTGTAGAAGAAATGCTAGGCACATATCAGTGAATAGAACAGAGAAGCTGCCATTACAAGTTGCTCCATCCTCCAGAAAAGAAACTAGCTCCAAGTTTTCAAGATGATATGAAAATGCATTTTGGGCATCAACATTTTTAGCTAAGCATTACACTGTTGTCATTGTTTCTATGATTGCTTGGGCACCCTAAGTGTATTAAATGATAGAACACATGGTGTTTCCATTAAAATATAATCGATGTAAAACTTCATTTTATTCAACCCTTACTAAATTAGTTATGTTGTTTATAGTTTTCAAATTAGTGCATAATTAACTTATTGTCTCATCTTTACAAATCACATAGTTGTATATAGTTTTTTTCCTAGGCTTCCCTTGCAGACAATTTTCAAACAGCTCTCTCATATGTTACCAAGATGACAGATTACAGAACAGGATTTCTTTCCTGAAAATGTATTTCTGATCTTTTCGTTTCTATTGCCTTAGCTTACTTTGTTTTCTGTTTTTACTGGTTTTTCGCTATATGATATTATTCCCTGACACAACTGCAATGGGGCTTGGCATAACCATTTTACCATTACCCAAGTCAAGAGAAATGAATAGATTCTAGGTCAGTAATTAATTCATTTGTTTACACTGGAAATGTTTATTATTTATTGAAAAATATTGAAAAAATGAAGGGATTTAACCCTAGTTAGAGAAATTAAAAACTTTTTTTGCCCTAAAATGAAAAGGTGAATTCAAGCAACAATAAAATAATTTTTATTTAAGCTATAATGTTGTTTAATGACTCATCAAGAAAATGAAAAGCTTTTCACCTGAATTTTCTGAGAAAGTCATTATCCTTATCTAAGGAATATTTTTCTATCATGAAATCACTGAAATGTTAGCAAGTGTTATGAACTGTTTTACAACCATGGCTATCTATTTGCAAGTAGTTACTTTAACAGCTTAATACCTTAAATTTTAAAATACCACATAAATTGTTAATCAAATTGCTGTCTGATTGTTAAAAAGACTGCCCTTTGTAATCTTGCAAATTTCAAGTAATTTGAAGTCTTGCTATCATTTGCATTTAAGTTTTCAGTAACTGCTATTACTGCACAGTACTTCTACACAGGGCACACTACATTCTGTTACTCCCATTTATTCCACATCAATTTTAATGAATATAAAGCATGATCAAAAATCCTTTTTCCAAATGACGACTTATGTGGCTTCAGTCCACCAGGGCCATAGGTTTGTACAGTGATCAGCTTCTGTAGTCTAAGTTTTCAAGACAACTAAGGGAAAGTTTTCTAAGTCTTACTGTAGGAACTGGTCACACCAGTTCTCCTGTGTGTGCTGATAAAGCCTGGAAGTGTAGCTTAACGATTAAAGACATGAAATTCAGTTACAGTGTTCATTACTAATAGGTATCTATAGCCTTTGATAGCTTCACCAAGCATCATGAAAGAGGACGGTATTTGGAGTATATTTTACCTACGGTGAGAAGCTGATGAAGGGCAAAAATTTTGGAAATCCTTCACATATTGGTGTCATCAAAATAAATATTCCAAATATTTTGTTTGTATCTGAGAAAAACATGCATGGCATATTGCTAATTCTCAGGTATTCCTCATGGAAATGCATGTGCTAATACACTTTGTGATGCAACAGGTCATTCTTGCCATTCATCTAGAAGCTAGCTATTTCACTTTGCAGACACAACATTCCATTTAATTATTGAAGAACAGTTTAAATTAACACTATTACTAAAGGGATTTTTTGGTATCATTTAACAAAACAGTATTTAACAAATTTTCTAAAAGAAAAGTATGTGGCAACCAGCTGAAAAACTGCTTTTATGTTATTTTCTGAATAGTTAAAAAAGTTTACAAATCCCTTAAATTTCTAAAACACCACACAAAGAAAAACTTAAAAGTACCACCAAAGAATGTAGAATTTTTTTTTCTATTGTGTCATGCTTCAAAAGCAAGTAAAAATGAACATGTAAAAAGTTTCAGAACATGAAGTCTCAAACACTTTGCTGCTGCCACCCAAAATACGCATTGCCTCCTGTTGATTGGCTTAACCAAACCACAGAGGACATTACAGCCAGTATTTACTGTTTTCTTTCAATGTCATCTTACAGAAACAAAAGTAAAATTTTGTTTTGAGAAGACCAAAATATTTCATGCGGCAATCTTCACTTTAAATTATATTTTGTCGTGAGATATATTCAAGAAACATAGAGTGATATACATCTAAAGATATAATTTCCTCTAACAGCAAATATAAACACTACTAAGGTTTCACTTTAGAATCACTTTATAATAGTCACTTCATGTGAGTAAATACTATGGCATAAAAATTATCCAGGATTTTTTTAAATGAATCACTATCCAGAGAAAGCAATAATCCCCTGAAACATACTTCCTGAATAAAAGAAAAAAAAACACAGAAAAGTCCCCAAACCCCAATGCCATTATTTATGCAGCTGCTGTTAGGTAAGTCAATAACAAGATAATAATAACAATTAAAAAGATGTATTCTATCAATAATAAATAATCCTTCTAAACCTTACTGTTCTCATGTTATGCAATGTCTCCTATGTGCTACTAACTATATAGAGAGAAGAATTGTTGGGCAGAAGTATATTGTTATCTTCCTTAGTTAAGTGACTTTTTACTTTAATTGTAGAACAAAATTTCAACATCAGAACTAAAGATAACTGTATCATCTATGTCTGACGCCTATAGCTATGTAACTATTATTACATTTTGTGTTAAAGTTCAGGTTATCTAGAGCTTTTCACTGCAAAATGGAAAAAGAATAAATCCCCAATTTGCTATGATATGGATACTCCTTTATTATCCATTCCTAACTTTCTAAAGTTACCTTTCTCTGTGTTAAAAGCATGACTATTTCTCCTTTAATAAAATTAAATATATAGTCTCTCTTTTATATGCACTGAGCTACAATTTTAGAAAAGAGTACCAGAGTTGGGTAGTTACCTAGCGCTTTGTCAAGGGATGTCATGTGAGACCACTTTCTCTAGGAAAGATTAAGGGAAGAGTTACTGAAAGTTAAAATTATTATTTTTATGTACAGGATGAATTCTCATAAGGAAAATAAATTCTGCCTATTGCCTGTAAGAAAAAGACAAACAGTGTGCTTTCCACATTCAGTGCAAGACAAATTTGTTTGGGATATTACTATGCAATAGATGAATAGAACTAGCCTGAAGAAAGTATAGGATAAATTCAAGTCCTTGATAACCATCACTAGTGAAGGGAAAATTAGCTGATCCGTCTTTCTCTGGCATAAAACATAGTAAAAGTTCCAAATAATAACTGCCATGTTGCCTAAAAAATCATTGCCCACAGATTTGAAACAATGCTTTTGGATGTGATTTGCTAGGTAAGTTTTTTAGCTGATAATAAAGCAAATCTAGTCAATTTTATCTAAAGAAACAAAATGAATTTTTCTTTCTGAAGTAATATGAAAGCTTATTATATCATAGCTGTTATAAAAACGTTTTCAAATTTCTGACATGATTGATCCAGCTGGCTTGGAAAATGGATAAAAGGCAAAATTTAGATACTGTTATTTGTCATCTACTATTACAAATCCTTAAAATTTATGCTAATTTATTTTTTTCATAATTACAGCCAAAATAATTAAATGTTATTTTGTGAAAATATAGATCAAAATGCAACCAGTGCTGAGGGCCTTTAAAAGACATAATTGCTCTGTGTGAAACCAGTAGTAACTTCCTTGCACAGAGTGACATCCACTGAAAGGACCAGAAGAGAGATGCGTTTAATTTGCTAGGATTATGGAGCTTCTGACATTAACCATATGGTCTCATCCACAGAAATGAGGATTGTATTTGTCTGGGATGAGAAGGGCTATATAGTCATATGTGCAAATGATTTACTGGCATACTTACAGACCTAGAAACCTCAATGATCCCCTTGATGAGAATCACTGAGAGATTCAGCAGAATATCTCCACAGTGGATTAACTTCAACAAATTAGAGATAATACATCGAGGATTTGTAGCATCTCTGGAGTGTCCTTACATTACATAATAAAGTTAACTTCAGAGTGAATAACAGAATAATTATATGAAATCTCTTGGGGCACTGAGAAAGATCATGGGATACACCTGGCTTCAATCTAGGCTGTTGTCAAAGAAGACTAAGTCAACTTTTCTCCATAACTAATTGCCCAATTTTTATAAAATGTCCCTCAAAAAAAAGTTATACAAGAAATCTTAAATAATGATACACATTGGTAATTCCAGAGGAAGAAATGTCAGAATAAAATACCTTATTTTGCTTCTGTGAAGATTAATTCAGAAGGTCAGACAATGATAGGGTAAAAATATATTAATTATAAATTATTTTTAAAAGGGAGTTATTTGATTGAAGAGATTATCTGTTATAAAATATTTGATAATTATCAAAATGTTTCTGTCACTTCATTAAGCAGTTTTTTCCTTCCTACTCTATCTGGCTTCAATCACATATTTTAGTAAACAAACAGGTTTGGGAGGTATTAAGATTTTGATTTCTTTTCAGGATCCTTTTGAGCCCTACCTTCACTGCCGTTGTGCTTTAACACCAGATGGAAACTCAACTCTATGCAATCTCATACTTTCTGCCCTCCTGGTGGGATGAGGGAGAGAATTGGAAGAGTAAAAGTGTGAAAACTCATGGGTTGATATAAAGCAGTTTAACAGGTAAAGCACAGAAGCACAGCAAAACAAGGAATTCATTCACCACTTCCCACAGGCAAGACGGCGTTCAGCCTCATCAGCAAAGCAGGGCTCCATCACACAGTGATTTGGGATAACAAATGCCATCACTTTGGATATCCCCTTCTTCCTTCTCTTTGCCACAGCTCAATGTGAGGACCATAATGTCATACGGTGACCCCTTGGTCAATTGTGATCAGCTGTCCTGGCTGTGTCCCCTCCCAGCTCCTTGCGCACCCCCAGCCTCCTTGCTGGTGGGGTGGGATAAGGAACAGGAGAGTCCTTGATTCTGTGCTAGCACTGCTCAGCAACAGCAAAAATATCCCAGTGTTACCAACACTGTTTCCAGCACAGATCCAAAACACAGACCTGTACTAGCTACTGTGAAGAAGATTAACTCCAATCCAGCCAAAACCAGCACAATTGCTCACAGGACTGTGCAGTCCAAAAGCTGCCTCCATGTTTGTGAACTTAATGAGGCCACTCCATATAAAGTCCTGGACTATATATGGAAGACCTTTCTTTAAATCATTTTCATTGTTTTGAATCTTTCCTGATCTCAGAACAGAAGGTATGTAATTTAAATTAGCAAATTAATAATATAAAATAAAATAATATCCCAATTAGATGAAACATATAATGCAATACAAAGGTTATTTTTTACTATATAAACTGAAATAAATTATTTCACTTTTTCAGAACTGCAAAACATTTTCTATGTGATAAGAATAACGGATAACTGGTATCAGAGTAATGAGTTACTTTTACACACTCACACATCATTTGATTTCAAATAATTGCCAAAAATTTAATTTGTTTCCACTTACAGCTATGGCATAGTTTTTTCAGTGTCCTAGAACACTTATGGTTCATGAGTCACAAAGACATGATAAGAAGAGAATCTAAAATATTAAAATTACATAGTGAAATTATTGCAGTGTAATTTCAACTCTGACCTTAAATACCTAGCAAATTGTTCATACTCTTCAATTTTTGTGTTAAGAGAGTGTTCTTGTATCAAAACCTGTCATATGTTAACTTACATTTTAAGCATAGTGAATGGCAGTCATGTTGCTGAAGATCAAGTTGATAGGAAATTGCCTGCATCGGCTGAGCAGCAACAGCCTGTGAAGATTTGTGGAGACATATTAGTTGTTTACCCTAATAAGTAAGCTTTAAATAAGAAAAAGTCACTTAGAGTTATAATATTGTGTGATTTAGTGTGCTGTTTGCTTAGCTGTACTTGCTTGGCATGAGTAGCTGAAGCCTTAGGCTGCAAGCTGTGAACTTTCACTGAGATATGATTTTCTCTGGATAGAGTTAATTTTCTTAGTAATTTTCCTAGTAGCTGATACAGTGTTGTGTTCTAAATTTCATATGAGAATAATGTTGACAGCATACTGATGTTTTAGTTGTTGCTGTGTAGTCCTTACTCTAAACCAAAGAATTCTTGGTTTCCCATGCTCTGCTTACTGAGCTAGTGCACAAGAATTACAAACCAGAAGATGAGGAGGTTACAGCTGCCAGCAGAAGTGGCAACTTGCCAAGACAAGAACAGTTAACAGCCTGCCTATGTGGACACAGAGAAAGAATCCAAGAAGCTGTTATAAGAAACCAGACCAAAAATCACCATTGGACCAAAAGGTGTGTGCAAGAAAAGAACATGGAGAATGGGTGCATAGACTGTAAGGGTACAAAAGTCTGGGGATTTGGTTGTTCTGGGTCCCTCTCTGGAGTGACTTGGCTCAAGCTGACCTGCTGCTGTGCCACTCTATTAAATTTTTTGTTTATTTTATATATCCAATGCCTGGGGCTCTGCTATGGGAAACCTGGGGGTCAATCCTGAAGAAGGAGGAAGTGCACCTGAGAGTGCATGCAAGCAAGGAGTCAAAAGGGACACCTGTCCCCAAAAGGGACACACCTTTCCCCTGTGAAGGGACTCTGATCCTGGCAGTTGAAGTCTTTAGTGGTATGTGTGCAGCTCCTTGAATTGTGTGAGAATTCCTGGGCATAGGTTTTGCCCTTAACCGATATGACCAGCTTGTTTTAAGCAGAGACTGGAATCTTTATGTCAGGAGAAGAACGAGCAACAAAGGAAAAGAGATAAGGCAGACCAGAGAAACTGGACTATATTTGATGATATCAAAGGCATCACATATTCCTGAGAAACTCTGCAACTGTCCCAGCATACTGAGGCATGCTCTGGACATCCCAGCCAAAAACACACATCCCTGTCTCCAAACAGCAGCACCTAGGGCCTGGGAGGATAGTTTGGTATAATCACCACCCTAACTATCCCACATATCCAGCTGCCCAGGATCCTTGTTCAGAAACCTCTTAGCATTCCCTTTTTGCCACACTCTTCTTTAACAACCAGGCTGCTCAACACATATTTGTTGATGCTTCCCAGGTTAAACTGTGACCTACATTCAGAGGTGATGACTACAAATACTGAGATGCCCAGGCTCCAGATACTTCCCCCATGATGTGATTAGGCCAATTAGACCATGTGTTTCTTTTATTCCTGCTGCAGTCCTGTAACACAAACAAAACCCAAACCCACAAATAAAAAAAATCCCAACCCAACTTCTGTATAAATGCAAAGATTCCCTTTATGCTTCCAAAAGTCCCAGAGAAATAGGGTTTTCTCATGCCTAGTCATATTTTACCAGACAACTTCTGATATCAAATGCAGGTCAGTCCCTTTTCCATTTGTGGCTCTTATTATATCACAGCAGCCTCAACATCTGGTCTACATGGTTCTGATTGGGAATGGTGTCTTGTGTCAGGTATCTGTCGAGTGTCATTTCAAGACGGGTAAGCTGGACAGTGAGGAGGTCATACATGCTGTGCTTGTGCTGCACCAGTCCAGAATGGGATATATTCTCTTGTTCTGCTGAGTTTCTATCCTGGCACCCTTGGCTGTTGCTGTGCCTACACAGCACATCTGACCACGTTTGTGACAGGATGAGATTCTCACATTTCTCTGGGAGAGGGACAGAGCAGGAGGAAGGAAAGAGGGTCGACTTTCCACACTCCTCTACCATTTCTCATGTGCCTCTCAAGCTGAGCTTGTGTGGTCCCAACCACTAAATGGACTCCCAAATTCCCTGCAGACTTCTGTTCCTGCAGTTGCGGATACAAAACGTGCCCCCAATGGATCCTGAGATGCTGGCAGCTGTACAACAGCACAGGATCTTTCACAAGAAGCTACAAAAGTATTGGGTTGATGGGATACTTCCAGAGGACTATGAGAGCAGCTGGTGTAGATAAGCATCCATCAGATGGCAGAACACAACTTTTCAGCAATCATTTCTCCGCATGTGAGGTTCCTCCACCAGAAGAGCTGAAATGTACCTCTGAGCTGTCACTGAGCAACTGGGGAACTACACACAGGATTAGTCGCAGACACAGGTTTAAAGTTGCTTTCTTATAGCTTTCATTTGTGTAGGCAGAATCTATAGAATATAGTTATCATTATAGTTTTATCACAGTATACAAGTGGAGGTCCATGTATGAACATACTATTATTTGTTTTAATAACTGACCTTGTTTTTAAAGGCACATTCTCAGTTTGAATCTAATAAATCAGTGAGCTACAGTACTCGTTGGTTATTTTTCACTTTTCTAAGATACATTTTATATAAGATGTTAAGTTTCCCTTCCAGTAGAATTGCTTAATTTCTAATTGTAAAATGAACTGTTTTCCCCCATTACTTATCAGTGTTACCCGAGGTTGCCTAACAACTTCTCTGGCAATAACATAATAATTACCCTGTTATTAGTAGCTATTTACTGGTACATATAATATAATTAGGACGTTATTATGTAATTATGCTATTATCAAATACTAGTTCATGTAAAGCAACTCCTTTTGGACAGGAAGAATAACAGACCACAGTAGATTTTTCATTTTCTAAGGAGTTAAACATACCTTATTCTTTTTATAAGGATGAACTTTAGTGTATTTTTAAAATAATTTGTAATTTACTGGCATAGAGTTCTGAAAGAATATTAGCAAAAATGCGTTCTGAAAAGTTTAGAATGTTGGCAGGAAAGTTTGTAAGAATTTGTGAAGTCCTTTTCCAGTGGTATCTTACCATTTCAACCTCACTCATTAAGAGTTTGCATATGAAAGAAAATACTACAAAGTCTATCCAGCTTATAATTTTTACTTTTTGTAGAAGGAATGTGAATCCAGAGATAGGAGCAGATTTTTTTTGGCACAGTCATCCACACCTACCTTCATACTTCTGACTAGTTCAATATTTCTCATGTGTTTCTCATGTTAAATAAATCCGGTCCTTTCCAGACTTCGAGGATCAGAATGCTTATGAAAAACAGTGCCTTTGTATTAGATATTAGGGGACATCCACAGAGGTTCTGACTACCAAGCTGGTCATTAGCTGTGCCTTACTAGGAAATTTTTAGTCAGTCTAAAGAATATATAAAGTCATTTGTAAACACACCATCGATCATTGATCAAACACCTAGAGGCTTAGGATTAAAAAAAGCCTCTGGCTTTGTAAATTCTCCTCAGAAAGTTAGAACACTAAATCCCACTGAGGGCAAAATACGCTGACTAAATCCCACTGAATATAGCCTGTCTAGTGACTTTAAAAAATACCTACTATGTGATTGCCATGCTTAAATACCAGGAACACTTATGGAAATCTGGACCTCAAAATGTTGCAGGAATTACTGTGTGTGTGCATGGTTGACTAGACAAGGAAAGACAGATTTGGCATGAAGAAGGTCACAAAAACAAATTAGAACACTGTAAGAAGTCACTATTCCCACATCTTTTTGTGCCTGAAGGAATACATTTAAGAGTGAGGCAGCAGGACCACTCTTCAATACGCTGATGATATCCATGAAACAATCAGGCTAGGTCTGAAAAATAAAACGAAATAAAAAGGAATAATAAGAAATAAAAACAATCTGTGTAGCATCAGAAGGCAACTTGAGGATTTTTCTAAAGGCAACAAAATCTGATATTCAAGAGCTTATTGAAAACCTGTCAGCCTTAAAAAGCATATTTCATGTGAGAGGTACTGAACTGCATTAATCTCTGTCCTAACTCCCCTTCAATCATTAAGTTACCCTTGGATGAGTTTAGGCTGCCAGTAAAGAAAGATATAAATCACCAGAGAGGGTCAGAGTTAATTGAGTCAATAGTAAAAACTAAAAAAAAGCAATAAAGACCAAAATAGACCATTTCTGTTAATCAACCAAGATTTTGTAATAGCCATGATTCCTGTTAGATTAAAAAGTAATCAGTGCAGTTTACTTCAGTTAAGTAAAAAAGTGAAATCTGAATAAGTTTTGTTTTTCTTTATTTTCAAAATTAGAAACTGTTATCATGAGTGCTCGGTTTACAGACACAATTGGAAATAAGAAAACCCTAAAAACCTTATTTATTTATTAAATTACTTCCCCTCTACTTATATTAATTAGAAGAAAACACTTTTAAGGAATTACATGTCAGTCAATAAAATAGATCAAACCGTAATTTGAAACAGGACAAATGAAAACATTGAATTAAGAGAAATCTGAACTGCTTACAACCACCCAAAAGTTCATCCTACAATTGCAAACAAACCATGCTTTGGTTATAAGAAAAACATAATAATTAAAACACGAAACACAGGTCCTGGTAAATACACAATTGCTGAAAAATATTTACAAGTTTTAAAGACATTCAAGGAAAGAGAAACTTTTAACTTGTAGCCTCTCAGTTTCCTGAAAGAATAAGACAAAGGAAGAATGTAATTTTTTGTGTGTCTGTATATAAACACATTCAAAGGAGTACTGGCTTATCTGGCAGACAAAGCCGAATGTCTTGCAGCATTTGGGTGGATAATCAAGACTAAACACATCTGGAGACAGAGTCACAAATCTCTGATGTGGAATTCTCATTCAATAAACACAGAACAAATGTTGATCATACTGCTGGTTGATAGGCTTACGGTGGTAAGGTAGGAGGATGAAATAAGCGGAAAAAAATTGTTTTTTAAGGCAAAGAGTCTGAAAGCTGTTACTGCCTCCCTCAGCACTATCTGTGCTACTTGAGTAGCTCCTGCCTGGCAAACCAAGGCCAGGCCTTCAGAAAGGCCAATGGAGACAAAGAACATTCATTCTTGAGACTGTTTATCACTCTTTCTCATCCCTCTCAGCTCTGGCAGCAGTTACAATGTAATTTTCTTTTTTTTCTGCTTCATGACTTTACTCCTACAGTGCAGATGAGAAAAGATGATTTTCCTCAGTGGAAAGTAGCAGAAGCCCTTTCCTGTTACTGGGGTTTTTTTGGCTGTTTGTGGGTTTGTGTTTGTTTTGTTGGGTTTTGTTTGTTTGTTTGTGTTTTTGTCCATTTTTTTGTTTTGTCATGTCCCCCCCCCTTTTTTTTCTTTTTTCCCCCTGCCTCTTCATATTATGCTACTTTATTGGGGTAATTCCAAGAGTCCTGGGAGTTACCAGATTTAGTTTCCTAAACAATAAAGTAAATTTGTCACTTCTCCTAAGAAAATGGAAGTAGAAATCACCTGCTAATTCATCAGGCTGACTCAGTGCAGAGAGTAACCCAAATACTCCCTCAATTTTTGGAACTCCAGGAAGTAGTTACACCTGACTGTGCAGAGTCAGGAACTCGTCCCTGAAAAATGTTACATGCCACGGTGCTTACTACATGCTTGTTATTACCATCAGCAATGGTGCCTTCTGTAAGGCACTTGATATCACTCTGCAGGAAAATAACTACAGGATTTTATTTGTACTGAATCTGGTCCTCAAGATAGATTGATGGTGTTGCACATGCAATTCCAGGCAGAATTTCCTCACTGTATTTTTCTGCATTAGTGGTTTAGAGAGTATATTATTGAAAGTCACGTTTCAATTTTAATGATCTCATATTGTATACACACAGTGCATTTTTAATGCATGGGAAAATATTTAAATGTTTAGATTTATGTGCCTATTATTGATTTTTCTAATCTAATCTTTTTTAACCACAGAAAATAATGCAAAATGCATATAGGATTAATCAATTTTAAGTGTTTTGCTTGCAAATATTGTAACTCAAGTCATGATTTTATTATTCAAGGGAAATAGCACTTTGATACTTGGGATCTGAACATAAAGACAAAATAGAGGGAAAGAGCACAGAATACAGATACATACACATATAGAAATTTGCACTTTTTGTGAAATGAAGCTCAAATCCTTGGAGTGCTTTGTATTTAATTTAAAGGTTTTTTTTTTTTTAACTTCTTTGACAGAAAGTCTCTAATATTTCCACAGAGATATAGAGTGGTATTTAATAAATAACAGTGCACCATCCAAAAGGTGGCTAGTGTTCATGTAGCAGCATGAAGGAAATAAGTTCTTCATTTATCTCTGAATCTTCACTTGAATCCTTAACATAAAATATGTATCCCATTATATATGTCTTTATCCCAATCAAATGTTATTTACAATGGGCAGTGCAGCAGCATGGACAGTGTCTAGCAAAAAGGTTCTGGTGAATTGACTGAGTTCATACAATTCTTTGAAAACCCCATTATTAAGGAATACTCTTAAAAGAGGTTATCGGCAATGTCTTTTATACATGTTATTACTGTCCTTTACTTTCAAGACATAAAATCTATTTTACAGTATGCAGAATACACTTGACATTTAAAGGTTATAGCTGTTGGCTTTGACCGAAAAAAAAGGTTTAGTTGCAGAATGACATAACCTTGGAAGACACTGAGTACAAACTTTCAACATAAGTTTATATAATTTACTGCACCTATTCAAGCCTGCACCTATTCAAGCATATTTTCAATTTATCATGGGTTGTACAAGATGGCCATAATGACTTGAAAATTATACAATTTTATGTCAGACACTGCATGTGTTTTGCTTTTGACCATATGAAATAGCTTAATACAGTCAATTTGATAAATCCGCTCACTGGGGAAGTAAAAAGCAGCAGTGTTCTGAGAATATTTTGGGAGCCCTCCCACTATACAAGGCTACTATTAAGTTAGGCTGAATTTAGGGAATACCTCATCGTCCAGTGAGCAAACCAGCTTGCAAGCTGCAAAGGTTCCCCTGCATTCAGAAGGAGCACCCCTAGCTCTTGTTTTCCTTCTGTAGATACTGAAGTACCATGGCAGCTTGGCTATAGCTGAGTTGGTGCGACAACCATCATTGTTTTTAAACATCTTTCACTTGTGGACTTCCTGTAAACAAACAAGAATAATAAATTAAGTCAGTGAAAAGATGTTACACTGAGGTAACTTGAGTTACAAAGTGCAGGAAAGGCCATCTTACTCTCACAATGAAAAAAATGTAGTAATGGTGAGGGTTTTTTCTGTGAAAGTGTTTTCTGAGAAGATGTTATAAATTTTCTATGAAACAAGGTGAAAATTCAGGAAGCAATCCTGATAGTGGGAGTATAGGTTGACTATGCTATGTGGTGCCCTGTTGATCTCGGGCAGGTTATCTCTTGCCAGGATACATTATTTGAATTACAATGTTTACCCTGCTTCCCCCCTGCACATAATTTTGTCCAACAAGCAATTTGGGAATCGAGACTTTCATAAGCATGGGTATGGAACACTCTAATATATCATCTTAAAAAGGAAATAACTCGTTTTTTACCAGGAGCTTGTTAACCACCCAGTGAGTGACCAATGAACACCATAAGGGGCACTAGGGGTTTTAGTAATACTGACTTTAAAGACATTGTTTTATGTAGAAGCCCAGAAGACAAGAGGCTAATGTGTATGTCTCAAACATTGGAAGCAACATAGCTATGGAGCAGCTATGGAGCCAGCCAAGGACTGTTTGTAAGAACATGATGGGAAAAAGAACAGGATGTGGCTGGAGAAGGGGGCCATGTGGAGGTAGGAGACTCTTCTGGGACAAAGGTCCTTGTTCTGGCTTCTGGAGACAAGCACAACACAGTAGAGTGCAAGTTCAGGAATGAAGTCAAGAAGTGGGCATGGACCCAATAGAGGGAGATCAAGACCACCAAAGTCCCCCCAGAACTCTCTGACCCATTTCCAGAAAGGTCTAGAAGAACAAGCTGCACATGATAGCTAATTTGCATAGAAAGTGAGAAACTTAGCTCCAGGACAGTGAAAACTTATCTTTAAAAAGGTACCCATACAGAGCCAAGGGGGTGCCTCCAGGCCTCTGGACACCCCATCAGCTGGATCAATGATCTTTCTTTCTTCATTTCTTCATTTCTTCCTTTTTTTTTCTCTCCCTCTCTTTAATCTCTCTCTCCTTTGTCACCCTGCCCTTTGCTCAAAATCCACCGCTGTGTGTTTATGCTGTAAAATAAGGGATTAACATACCAATTTCCATGCCATGTGAATAATTTACTAATAAAACAACTTTTTTTTCACTTTGGGAAGTAGTGAACTCTATTCAATTAACTTCAACTATAAGCAACAAAAATGTTTTCTTCTTCCATTATAATTTTCTGAGTGTTTCCATTTGGCCCTAAGATATTAACAATGCAGTTTGTGAGTATAGGAGCATATGGACAACACAGCTCCTGAAATTCTAGGTATTGTATCTTTAGTTATCACAGATCAGATGCAATACCTGCAGATACACCATTAAAGATGCTGCTCTCCTTTCTTCTTACACTTCATTCAGAGTTTATATTTTTCTTTTACTTCCCACATTTCCTCTCTTGTGAATTAACCTTTCAGTTTCCATAGTACTGTTTCTATCACTGTCTAGATTTTGCTGTGATCAAATCTTTTCCCACATCAACACTTTTGACTTTTTCTTTCCTACAAATCCCTGTTCTGTGACTTCCAACACCTCCAAATCTCTAGACTCTGGTACGTGCAGACAAGTCCAGTCCTTCCTTTCATTTCTCCACTGCCACAAATCAATACAAAAGCACGAACTTAACCCTACTTATGAAAATGGAAATGACTCTGTGGTGACTATCCTCAAAATACTAGAGATTTGTGCGCTTTACTTAAACCTGGAAAATATGTTCAGGCTTAACTACAGCTCCCACACATTACAGTGAATAAGTCAAATGGTGCTGCTATCCTTTAAAAGACATTCAGGCAGAGTGCTTAGTCCTGGAAATGCTTAAGTTTTCATGGTGGTAACATTATCAGCAAATTGGTACCTGCCAAAATAATTTCTGACCCATTCTTTAAAAAATCAGGTGTTAAGAGCCCAATCCATGTAAAAGCTAAAATAGCTCAAAGAGAGATTTTGAGACTGAAGGGTAGACATCAGTCCCATATCTAGACACAGTGCACACCAAATCTATGTGTTTTGTATATACTGTATATATTCTTGCTAAAGACTATTAGAATCTGCAGAAGTCATTTCACAAAATGAAAATTTGAAGACATAAGAAATCTGGACAAGCATCAAACAGTTTTTGATTCTGAGAAGATAGTTTGGTTCAAGAAACCTCAGGAAAAAAGTATTGCTTTTTTGTTTTTTCTTATTTTTGTTTGTTTGATTAGTTGGTTTGTTGTTGTTGTTGTTGTTTTTTGGTTCTTTGTTTTTGTTTGTTTGGGTTTTTTTCCAGAAAAGTCTCCAAGAGTTTTCTAAATCACCAAAGAAGAAATGACACAGGACAGTGAGATTGCCACCACTGCTCATTGGAACAGCCAGTTCAACACCGAGCCTCACTCCACTCCTGCCTCTGTCAGCTACCTGGTCACTCCAACACACCACAGCAATGCCAGATCCTGTCCCTCAACATCCTTTCTTTTTCCCCCAAACTAATTTAAAAACTCCTCCTCGGACTTATAAATTGCTTACTGATGTCTCCATCATCCTATGGTTGTGAATACATCTCCTTTACCTTTGAAAGAGCTCTTCAACTGTGTGAGAAAATGTTGCAATCCTTATCACCCTGTCTATGCAGATGAATCTACTGACTAACATATAGTCAAATTATTTTAGTTTTTTTGCCAAAAATCCATCTGTGTGAATTCCATATATGGACCACAGATTATGAGAGAAAAAGCATGTGACATAAAAGTATATGGCACCCTTGTTAGGGTCTCCTTTGTCACAGTCTCTCTTTTGTACAAGCCTTTACACTGAGTGGTGTTCAGTATCCCTCCCAATTCACAAGGTCTATGCAAAGAAGCCCATTCACAAAAATTTTTTTCTGAGGAGCTTTGTTGAAGAAATTATCAATTTTCTTTCAGGCAATTTTTTGTATTAGTAGTATGAAAGCTACCATTACCAAATGTATTAACAGAAAAGCCTTGCTAGAGGCTGATTTGTTAGGATCTCTATTTAACTGCAATATCTTATTACATGTAGATGGCACCATCCTTTCTCCGGAGAGAAAGCTATGAGGATAACTCTGGAGAAGGGTCACACTTAATTAGCCTGGGTTTTTGTTACTTTGCTGTGAATGATTTCTCCATTAAATAAAGCAACAGCACAAATACCTATTTCTCTTTTAAAAGCAGAGGAAATAAGTTATGGATGGCTTAGCTTACTTGTTTCTTTGCTCTTCACTCAACAGGACTTTGAACTTCTTCTCACAAATATTTACAGAGAAGGAGAAACCTCCAGATGGGCTATGATTACTGAAAATGAGCAAATGATTTGGTAACAGAAGAGGAATTAGTTGGATTAACCTCTGCAGTTTCAGTAGCACGCTGATAAATATCCTGATTTAACCTGGAACATTTTGTAAAGACTGAGACTGACAGGAAGGTAACTTACAGTTTCAGAAAAAGGCTTTTGATTCAACCTAGTGTTGATTGCATGAAGCAGTAGATGTCCATGGGAAATGCTATGACAATTGCATAGAAAGTTGTCTGGAAGTAGTCACCTGAACAGCTATGTCTGATGGTTATTCAATATTCATGTTATAGTCCCCTTGCCTCCAAAATATGTTCATTATCAGCCAAGGGAAGGGACAAAGGGGATTTTTTGATGGCTGTATGTCTCCTATATCACAGATCCAGCCCTGGCTCTTATCAGAGGAATCAGGGTAAACTTAGTCTGTTCTAATTTACATTCCTTTGCAACATCCCCCTTGTTAACATTTCCCTACTGGAAAATAACTAGAAAAACAGCAGAACCTGGGCTGTACTCCAGCATTTTCCAGCATTCACTGCAACTTGGAGACCATGTTTGAGATCACCCTGCTGGGGAGGAATTCACATAACTATAGCCTAACTTCAGCTCAAGGGTGCTGTCATCAGCACAATTAGGGACATAGAGATTGCCATACGAAATCAGGATAATGGACTCTTTAGCACAATATCCTGAGGCCAGTAACAGATGCTTTGGAGAAAAATGTTTAGATAGAATCAGTGGTAGGTAAATGTGGAATAATCTTTGGTTAGAGAAGGCTTTCCTAATTTTCGTGGAAAACTAGATTTTACTCATTATTTTCTTGATATGCATATCTGCTTATCTGTGATATTACAAGCATTATAAGTATTAAGCTGAGGGAGATTAAAAACGAAAACAGGCGAGTGACGGAATACTGCTAAAGAGGAAAGGTTGGCATAGGCAATACTAACGGTTCTTAATGAAGCTGTAATTGAGAAACAAGCCTTGTCTGAGACACACTCAGATGACAATGCTTACTCTTTCTTAATCAAAATTAGGATCAAATTATATATCAGACTTGAAAAATAATTATTTCAAAGGATGGAAAGAGACCTTACTTGAGAGAGAGACTGATTAGTAACACAAGTTTTACCTGGAGCAAAGCACTCCTGAGAACCTGTTGTAAAATTTAAGATATTTCTTTAAGATTTATGGGTGCACCTGACTGTGGAGGGGTTTGTGGCCTCCACTGTTTGGAATGGGCTGCAGATGCTTTTAGGTGTATCTGCTTCATATGTGTTCCTGTCAGTGTACTGTCATCATTCGCTATGAATCTTTACAACTGACCACAGAAAATGTAATTTTAAAGCAAAAATATTTGCCTTTTGCAGAAAGGAATTTCACCATATCTCCTTTTGGTTTCTTATAAGCAAGCCTGAATCCTACAGTAGCCTTGCCTACTGGGTTTCTGTGGGGCATGGTGGTGAGGTTCTGTAGAACATTGCTTTTGTTGTGCCACATTGCCAGATACTTCACTACCTCCAGTGACTGCTGGTTGCCCCTGTAGTTGAGGACCTTCCAGTTGCAGTTTTTACTGGAGCCTGGGCTGTTAGTTGAATGTGGTTTGCAAATGATTACTGCAGATGTGGGCATATTGCCCATTCCCTTACTGGCTTTCCTCTGGCAAGCCTGGGTAGCCATGCAAAGGAAAATCAGATGGGTGGTATTTCAACACAAAGTATGAATTTTCTGAGGGTCCAGCAGCACACTTGATGTTAATGCATATTGAAATATGGGCTATCACTTCTACATCCATCTTGTCACTGCCTCTGCATACAAGAGTGGGATAAAGCAGCTGGTTCCTATGATTATTTCATTATGAGGAGCAAACAGGTATCAAAATCTATTTTTTTTGTCAAGTATAGACTCTCGATGTATAAAATCACTTTCAAGGGGTTGCTGCATGCAATCCTGGCACATTCAATTACTATTTCACTGTTATACTGTAATTTAACATTTTGGAATGGCTGGTTCTATCAGCATCAGCTTCGAATTAAACTGTTGTCTCCTATGTATTCCCCAATCACAGAACACAATACCCTGGAGAAAAAGAAGGTTTTGCTATTGACGTAGGGAAAAAAGTAATTGGCACTAAGTGGTAATCTGTAAGCCATGTTTCATGCCAGAGCAAATTTGAGTGGTTAATTTTGTGTCACAACAGCAACAACCCCCTAAACTGATGCAATAAAACTACAAGGATGTGAACTGTACCCACAGTAATAGTATTACAAATTACATCCTTAATCAGCTAATCTTACTTTGCTACCCTATAGCAAATTGGTTTTAATTGTATTTTTCTTGGCTTTTTTTTTTTAATACAGTTTATTTATTTATTTGAACAGAAAGTGTGTTGTCAGTGTTCAATGATGCTTCTGTTCTCAGAGTAGGTTTGAATGGGCTATACTGTAAGAGAACTCACAGTTACTGTGTCTTTTGAATATAAAAATACTTTTATACTACTAAAATACAGAAAATCAGGACAAATAAAAAGGTTTACTTTAGAGATATCAACAAGACTGCACATCATGGACTGATTATAATAAGCAAAAAAGTATGGGTTTAAATGTGCTGACTTTATCAGTTCCGTCAACACAGCCAAAAGCCTTACTGAGAAGAAAATTGTCAAATCTAGCTACATGGTATGTTCCACATAAGATTTCTCTGCTCCATCTCTACAGTAAAAACCCAACCAAAATACCTGAAAAAGTCTTTATCTTGCATGCACATAAATTTTCTTGAGACTACAAAATCTGCCTATTTTACATAGTGTTAGAGCCTGTCTGTGCTAAGGTGTGAAGGAACTGGTCATTTATGGGGATGCTACTGATCAGTTCCCATGAGGCTGAACTTTCTGTTTTAAGTGTGTCTTTGTATCAACAAAGTGAGCTGTCCAGTAGATAAAGATTTTATTAAATTCTCCATTGCTAAAGTCACTCACACAGATTGTATTGACAGACATATGTAAGTCACCATCTGGTTATGTACTTTGTTCTGAAGAACTGTGTGTGGTACTTGATACATACAGGGTATTTATTTTTCAACCAAAAGAAAACCCCAAACAACCTTTTGAAGACCTTCTCAAGTTATTAGACCTAAAAACAATTGGTTGATGCTGTAAGACATTATCATATGTGCCTCGCTGTTGCCATAGTAACCTGTTAGATTATAAAGCAAAGGCTGTCGGGGAGGGAAACTCTCCGTGGGTCCAGATGCTGCAAGATGTTGCTGAATGTACCCAGAGGGCTCAGAGGGACAGAGCAGGACAAAGTGCATTCCCAGTACATGTCGGATTGAAGAGCACTGGAAAATGTGGATGCACTTCACAGTCTTTTCAAAAATATCAGAAGAAAGTCAGTGCTACTGTGCAAATAGCAGGAATGACAGTAATTTCATGGCCATCTTTCCCAGGCCTTCAGGGTTCAGTGTTGTATAGATAGATGGGAGTCCATGTCAGAGCATGAATGGTCTGATCCATTTAAGACAAAAAAAGTTCACAGAACAGGAAAAAATCAGAGAATTCGGGCATCTAAAGCTGGCCCTGGACTGGCCAGTAGCTGCCTACTCAGAGATTTTCAGAGGTATGGAGTACCTGCAGGAAGAATTGTATTTTATTTAGCATGCTTACCATTTAAGAGCCTAAACATGCTATACAGACTCAAAGAAGCAAGGTTGGAGAATTCCACCTGTACATTTAAAATAAATCTAATTGTTAACCTGGAGTTCCAGTGCAACAGACACAGCTGTAATCAGTTTTGCTTCAAGCAGCAACTCAAACTTGCTGACAGGTGAGGTCACACTGTGTGTGACTTTGGTTTTTTTTTTTCTTTTTCAAAACATTGAATATTTAAATAGAATAATTACATCAAATTAAAAGATATAAAGAAAAAGTTGTTTATGAGGACAACTGGACTACCTTGCAGAATCATAGACGCATCCATATTCTTTCTCTCTTCCTCTCTGGAATACATTTCTTTATTCCTGAAGATCTTTAATTTGGTGTTGTTTTACTCCATCTAAAACAAATATAGCTGAAGAAGCTGTTCATAAACAGGTGTTTGAACCTTTGTCACAAACAGGATGCAATAATTAGGTGCAGTAAAGCTGCAAGTGGTGGTAGACCACACAGATAATAATGTAATTATTATTAATTTCCACTAAAAAATGCTGTGTTGGTGCTTCAAGATTTTAGTTCACTCCTATTACATTAGTATGAGAAGTAACAATGCCCCAAGTCGTAAGACAAATAGAGATGCCTATAAAAATGGAGGATAAGTAAATAAAGATGAACATAATAAATTACAAAAAATAGATTACCAACAACAGTCAAAGAACAGAGATCAACATGAAAAATAGAAGACTGAACTTGAAAACAGTGTTAAGATCACTCAAATTTCACAGAAAAAATATCTAGCTCTTTATATTTGTATCAGTTTTATATTTTGGGATATGTTTTGAAGTATTTTGCCTGGGAAGACAGAGTCATAAAGAAAGATTGATGAAAATAAAATTGACTCTCATAATCTTTATTCGTGTGAACTTCTAAGTTTTTCTTACAGTAATTTCCCACCTTAATGACTTAATAGCCTTGTTCAGCATCCAAACTGCAGTGCTAATTACACTATAATTGGAAACTCCTAAATTTCACTGAAGTTCAGGAAGATAACAATACAAGTAATTTCTAATACAGCAAAGTTTCAGAACTGCATTGGCTCTCTTGCTTACCATGTATATAACCATCGTGTTATGGCACACTGCATGACTACAGAATCACTCAAACTAAAGGTGTTCTTTTATCATTTGCCCAACATGATGAGCAGTATCAATCCCTAATGTTGACAATCTATACTTGAACTTTCCACTCTAATGATAAAAATATGTTACAAAGCATATTTTGTATCTTGGTGAAACAGTGGTTACCAGTACGACTTTCTGGGAAAGAAAAGAGGATTTGGGTATGCGTGGTTTTTTGGTTTATTTGTTTGTTTTTGCTTGTTGTTACTGGAAATCCACGTGTGGGAAAGGACTCTATGGCATAATTTAAGAATCCTCACTGAAGATGTTATTGGTGAAAGGCTGTTGCACTGATTTTTTCTAGTTTAATTTATAGTTGATTTGGGCAAATTAACTATAACATATGCATATCAACATATATGATAAATATAATTCATTATATTCTATGTAATTAATGTATCTAGTGTTGTCACACTAGATTGCACTTTGCATTCCCTTCACATGTATAAGAGAAATTACATCAGATGAAATAGAAAATACATTTTATGTGGTGAACCTGAAGGGAAGGGGAACAAAAGGAGCTACATTCAGCAAATGTATTGTTTCCCTGGTTCAGCTATTGCTGATTCATCTGATAACACTTAAATGAAAGCTTTGGCTCCAGCATTCAAATTAGTCACAGAATCAGCAAGTCTCCCTCCCAAAAAAATAAAAAAAAAAATCAGAAAAGACCTTTTAATTTCACCAACAAGAGCAGGAACTGAGAATGAAAAGTTAGAAAGAATTAATTTTGTAAAATATGTTACTTCCCTCTGCCTTGGGTATGTGTCTGGGTGATGATGTTTAGACTATGATGGCTTTCCAACTTTCATTGTGGAGTGAAACTGTCGACTTCAAATCACAGCTTGGACTTGAGCAAAAAGAAAATCCAGTCTTTTTTCCCCTCCTTTTTTTTTTTTTAATGGTACTAACTCTCTTGGTAAGGAAAAAAGCTCTATGACTATCTTTTAATAACTGTACTAACAGTACATTGATTTATTTAGGCCAGCAGTCTTGGAGGAATGTGCAGTTAAACCACATCCACAGGTAGTCAGTTTATCATCAGCTGCATTCTGTGTGAAGGCATATAAGAGCACTTCTGCACTAGTTAGTGATGGAGAAGCTGCTGCCTTTTTGCTGTTAAGAACTGGCTTTCATTGAAAATATGGTCCCATTTATGATATACTTGAGGTGTCTGAGACCTTATCGCATGTCAAGTATAAGAGCAAATTTGGCCTCAGGGTGGACTGTACAGATTGTCAAGATGAAAAACAAGCCCATTTTTGTACAAGTATCTCCCCTGACCTTCCATCCAATTTATAATCCTCCTCTACACTGTCACTGTTTGGGCTCTTCATTGTCTCATCACAACTTTGCTTTCACAGGTGTGTGCACTGCTCATCATCCTGTCACATTCTTCCCCTTTTATCCACAGCTGCCTTTATGTTTGGGTCCTTCCTTCTTTCTCTGAGACAAGCAACCTCCTCTCCGTTTTTCTCTCTTCTCAGACTTCTCCTCTGTACAGGTTTCTACTGTCCACCTTTGATATAATTTCCTCATCCTCATTTCCTATCTCATCGTGAGCCGCTGTGATAAAAGCAAAATGAAGTCACGCTGACAAGACACACTCAAAAGTGAAAAGCTATGCTTGCAGTTGCTATGTGCTGCATTACATTAATTTAACTTAGGGAAGTGTAGTTTTAAAGGTACATAGGTGATATCAGGCCAGTCCTCCATTACCTTCTTTCCTAGTGGGATATTTTTGAAAACTGTAATCCACTTATTGCCATGGCAATGAATATTCCTCTTTCAAAATCGGTCCATTAATAATAAAAGGTAATGAGACATGCTAGTAGCTGCTTCCCTGACTCCTCAAAGTGCTCTCTAAAACATCATTCATGACTTTCCTGAAATGTCACTGTTATTTCAGTGCTTAATGACATTGTGATATTTTGCTGGCACCTGTATAACAAGACTCAAATGGAAATGTTCATGAGTAATTTGAGTAATTCATAGACATTCTTTGATATTTCTATTTAATTTTGCTGGTTATATCTGTTGCATTAAAATTCAGTATTAAAGTTACAAAATGGTCACTGTGAAAAAAATCTTTGCAGACATATTGCAGCCCCTCTTACCCTTTAAATATTATCCCAGTAAACACACGTAATAGACGCAAGACAGTATTAGATATGTAAATGCAGAGAGTACAAAAATGGTGGGATGCTCATGTTAACAGTGTCTCACCATAATGGCAACACGAGCCCTGTGTCTGTCTACAAGCAGCCCTGCACACTGCTGCTTTGCACAAGCCCTGCTTCTTCCTCCACACCTCTCTCTTCCCAAAGCGGGTCTACCCTTAACCTGTATAGCTGTATAGCTCCTATTCACCACAGTGACAAGATGTGTTTAAAATAAATTGTGATTCTTCTTTGTCTGCAAGCAGGACTCTTTCTCTTCTTGTGCTGGGGAAAGAAAAAAAAGGGTACAACCACCTGTTGTGGTAAGACACGTCATCATCCCCACACTTTCCATAGGTAGGTTGTAGGAAGTCCTGCACTCTGGAGGAACAAGAGAGAAGGCCACCATCTCATACGGCAATTTCTGCCATACTGAGGTTCTCCAGATTGGATTTCAGCTCACCCCAAAACATCTATTGCCTGGATGTCTACTCTCAATTACTGTCTAATAATTACTGCCATCAATTCAGGGAGATGCTGTTACCTCAATGGCTCGGTATCATTTTATCTTCATTGTTTCTCCTGATGCAACTGGGACTTGTCCCAAGAATTATAACCTACAACTATTTTAAACACATAACCAGGCAAATTAAAGGGAATAGCAATAATAAAAAGTTAAAGCAAACCCACTGAATTTGCTACAATATTTAGCTTTTCAGGATTGCAAGGCTTGAAATTCAGGATTGTAATTACAGTCAGCAGTGACCCTTCACAACATTTTATTCTATTTTGCTGACTTCTGCCTATGAAATACCCATGCAGACCTAGGAAAGAGTTGTGTCAGTGTCAGCACCCAGTCTTGCTGTGAAACTGTTTTATTGAAAGCAAACAAATTGCACTGTGTTCGTAATGTAGTAAAGAAAAATGTTATGATGCTCTAAACTTTATGCATAAAGATGATCCAGTAACATAAAGTATTGTCATAAATGATGAAATGTTCTTTTTTTTTGTATGCACCATCAATCTCTTGGAAATAATTATAGTTCTGAAAATGATAGGGTAGCACTTGTTCTAGACTCTTCTCAGGATCATCCTCAGGCCATCTTTCTCTTTTTTGTCAGATCTGTAGTTGATTTCTTACATTTTTCCTTCACGTTCAAGTTCAACCTCTTTGATTTGCACAGGGATAAGATTACATAGGCTCGTGCAGGTATTTGATTTTTTTTAGCTGCCATGTATAAATCCTATCGGGATTCATGGCTTTAAGCCTTGAACACATTTTAATAGAGGTTATCACATAAAAAAAGAGTCTCAGAGAAGAAAGTTATTACTACCATTATTTTGGTTGTTTATTTATTGGTCTTTCAAGGGATATATGTGAAATAACTATTGTTTCAACCAATTCATACTGACTACTGAGCTGAGAAATAAGTTTTGAAAGATATTATGAAGCAAAAATGAAAGATGACCCAGGTGTAATGGTATATCCTTATTTTATATTAGCGTTTTTAGAGTTTCAGTAAAAGATATAATTCCATTTTAATCAGAGCACTAGTATTTGAAGATCTAAAACTATACTGATGAAAAAATAGAAGACAGACAAACAAATAGCAATTCTATGTAGTAGGCACTATTAAGTAAGAATCATAAGCTAATTGCAATGCAGCTGAGCTACTGAAAGTAGCTGTTTTCACCACCATTTGGATGGAGATGGAACATAATGATCTAGCACTGCTGAAGAGCAACTTTCTATCTAGGCCTACAACCCAGACCTATCTTTTGTAATCTAGATGAAGGAGCAAGAAATCTAAGGAAATAAAATAAAAGGTCAACAGGTATTTATTTTCAGGTCAGGGAATATAAGATAACTTTGTTCTAAAACCACCATAAATCAGATTACGCTGCTTACTTTGATTATGTCTAAAGTCACCCAGATTTCTTTGACCATAGAAAAGCCTGCCAGCTAGAGTTTGTTACAGATTATAATGAAGTCCTAGACAGTACTGAATGTTTTTGTTCAAGTCATGTCAAAATGTGGTGCCTGCAGGCAGACAGGTCTGACTCAGCGGTTAGACTGCAAGAGGATTGAGTCAGGGAGAAGAGGGCCCTGTGAAACATCCAGACAGAAATTTACTGATTGCTGTAGCCATGCAGGAAAAGCCTGGGCAGAAATCTTTTGATCCTTCCGGTTTTTTTTAGAATTAGGTTGTTCAGAGACCCTTATTTTCAGACCTGCATGTTAAAATTCCTATGTCATGATGTTCAGAATTACAGCACGTAATTCTTTTGTCTAAACAGCCCTTGTGAAGTAAAGTTGTGAGAGGTGGCTCAGTGTTTCTGGCAATCAGGTGTTGTGTTAGACCACTCTTACACTAACTTTTTTATGTTGTGTGTGCATTAATCATTGTGATGAATGACCTGAAGCCACTAACGGGAAAGGATATGCCTGCACCATCAGAGAGAATACATTGAAGGGCTATTAGATAGTAGTTCAGAAATCATTAACAGAGCACTTTTTCAGAACTGTAGATTGCGTTTAGTTAAGAAAATCCCTTAGAATAGGGCATTATTGAAGTTTCTAAGAAAACAGAAAGATCCTTAAAGGATTCTTCTAGGCCATAAAGGAGATCCACAGCCCAATCTTACAGTCACTATTGTGTTATTAAAAAAAACCCCCAAACTACCACTGGTATAAATCTTTACTGTCTAAAGAAACAAATAAACAAAACTGAACTGTTTTTAGCTTTCCATAGAAACTCAACCAACCTTTGTTCTGCACCTTTCCCTCAAGGGCTTCTCAAGTATTAGCAGGTCTTCAGCTGGGATGGATTGCTTTAAGACATACACTCTTGGGTCAGGCTTTTCTTTGGTTTCTGGGAAATGAGATAGATACTGCTACACTTGTGTAGATAAACAGGGCTGAATCCAGGTGATAATCCTTTTCACCTGTCAGGGAAGGAGTTGCAGAGGGTGAAGCTTGAAGAAAGACACTCTGCCACTGTTTATTTGCAGCAAACTTAGATGAGAATGGAAAACTTTGCCAGTTCATGGGATGAAAGAGGTTAGAGCCAAAACTGGGTGTCAGTATAAGCCCTGATTTAACATGGCTGAGCTTTGGAAACCATTGATCTGAGTATTCTCTCACAGCATCTTCCTCATAACCATTTCTTCTCATTTCTTCTTCTTGTATTTTTTTTTAGAAGATAATATGACTTGCATGTGACAGTGCCGTATCTTCATACTGAAGAATAAAACTGATGTAAGAAATACCTGCTCTGAAATCTGTGAGGAGAACCCCACATGCTAACAAACCTATAAGAAGCACAAGGCAATTGCTAAGCCTAACAACATTTTGCCTGGATGGCTGATCTCTGCATGAACACTCACCAATGTAAATGTACCACCACAGCTGGCCCAAACCCTTCTAAAAAAACTGTGAAAGGCTCAGCTGAGTATCACAAATGGTTGCTCATTCAGACTAAGCAGCTATTAGCCAACAACTCTCAACATTCAATTCTTGACAAGTAATGAATACTGTCTTTATGCAAAAATGAGATTGAAAGCTGTACAGAATGGCACATTTTTTCTTTATGTCTATGAATTACCTAACATAAACTTGAGAGTTGAAAAACCTTACAGGAATAGGAATAGTTACAGCAAAATCAATTCACATAAGAAATAAGTAGCAAAAGCCTCTCTCCCAAACGTAAGTCCTTACTATTCATTTTTCACAAAATAGGTTGCAGTTTATAATTTTTTTATTCCTTCAGAGACACCCCTCTCTTCTTGGTTTTGATTAGCACAGAAATCTCAAAATATTATCTGGAAGCAACCAGTCACCCAGATTCTTCCCGCTCTGTAGAGGTTTTATACAGAACGGCAGTGGGGAAAATCTTATATGTAGGCACAAACAGAATCATGGAATTGTAGAGCGGCTTGGTTTGGAAAGGGTCATTTAAAGGTCATTCAGTCTAACTCTTCTGCAGTTGGCAGGAACATATTCAGCTAGGTCAGGTTGTTCAGAATCACATACAACCTGACCTTGAATGTTTCCAGGGAAATACACACAAAGAAAGGGATTTGTACCTTTTCTTCACAGACCTTTTATTAAAGTGTGAGAAAACGATTTCCTCCTGTGCAATGTCCAGCCTTTGGGAAAATTAATATTAGTGAGAATTGTAGATGCTGTAAGAAGTTTTATTGTCAAAATCACATGCTAAAGAATTATGTAATACATTCATACAAATAATCTGATGACAGTTTATGAGCAAACCTATCCCACTCATCAGAACAACCCACTGTGCGTATTTGTACGCCTATATGTGGATATGTACACACACAGAGCGTGTGTGTTCTGTTTAGAGTGTTACATTAAACTACATTAACACCATATGCATCTCTCCTGTTCTTTTCATCTTATGCTCTAGGATTTAGAAGTTTCACCAGCTTTCTGGTTTTCTTCGGTTCCAAATATTCAAACTTTTCAGTGTTCCTTAAATTTATGTTCCACACCTTCCTTTCTGCCTTGATAGGACTAATGGAGTCTGTAAATCAGAATCTGTACTAGAGCTTGATTGCAAGAGAAGTTATGAAATCCAGATCATGACTTTATGACATTGATAATGCTTTATAGCTGATTTATAGTTCATTATTATTGTTCCTGTTTGTAAAGCACTGTGAAGAAAAGAAGCAGTAGATCAATGGGAATTTACCTGAATATGGAGAAAATAAAATCTCATTTAAAAAATCATATGTGACCATATATAAAAGTACATTGAATAAATTCACATACTTTCAAGACATCAGTTATTTTGTGATTTTTTTGGTCAGGGTTTAACTGGTTATTCCTTTTGATTTTAACAAATGTTACTTTGAATAATAAAATGCTTAAAGCATAATGATATTTTCTGAATTTTTAATTAGCTAAATAAAGTAAATGACAAAATCTTTCTCTGAAAAACATCAACGGTAATCTGTAGGTGCTTGGTAATATAAAAGTAGCATCATGTTGCATATTAAATTGTATGAAATCCCATCACATTGAATGTTACAAGGCCAGCTTGGAGTTCATCGGTATCACTTCAGGACTCCATTTGATTCAGTTTCACAAGTAGTTGATCAGTTAACACTGAGAGCATTAAAAATTATTGATCTACTTTATTCAAATAAGGCATGATACCAAACACATATATCTTAACTTCCAATAATTTTCCTGCCATATCAGTCTTTATGTTCTTAAAGAATACAGAATTGATGAGGGATAGACATAGCTCATCTGACCTGAAATCCTAATCAGAAGTCTCCAGTCTGCGCTTCGTTGTGTTTTCTAATTCCCCAAATAATTCTCAATTACATGCAAAGTTTCACTCTTTATCTTCAATATCTTCACAGAATTTCCTCATGCTTATTCTCTGAACTGTTTTCCCTCCTTGCGATAGCTACATGCCAGTGGAAAAGTCAAACTGTTCCCTTAAAAGTGAATCTTGAGACAAAGGTAATTTTTTTTCATAAACAAATTAATGTAGAAATTTTCATCTTATCTCCACGTGATGCTCTATTCTTTTCAACTATAGTGACTTTAATACAAAGTGAAGACATAGCTAAACCATGCCTTACTATCAAACTCCAACAGAATCACTCATATAAGAAAGGCCTGTTACTTAAAGTCAAAAAAAAAAATATAAGCACATCCTAAAATGACCATTACAGAACAATTCTCAGGTATCTTGGTATTAAAAGAGTTGTGACTGTTGTGAAAAGATGCACAAGCGTATCGTTTGGTTTATATAATGCAGTACTATATTTTTGACAGATTTCTTCCTCCTTTACTTATACCCAAGTTAGTCAGAGACATATAGAGATTTCTTGCCATTCAGTTGCTTGCCACATGAATTTCAAATAATGTTGAAGATTACTCCTTTTGTAAATGCAAGTAGCTGTTTAGGAACAGGCTAAAATTTCCTCAGAGTCTTATAATCTGTTGAACAAAATCAAACATTGTTGTTGTTATTCTGAGGTTTCTTTATTTTTCAGGGCTCTTTTGAATAGTAAAAATACATGAGATGATATAATTACGTGGTATAACTTAGTGTCACAAGTTCTGGGCTAATGCATTGCCTATGAATGGCAATGCTCACTTTACAATCTCTATAATTATGATATATTGCATAAATTAATTATTTAACACTAGAGATTTAGTTAATTTCTACTTCTAATATTTGTTTTCCTTATGATTTCTGGTGTATCACTTTTGGAGAAAATATGATGATTGATACAATAACAATTTACTAATATGTTATACAGTATGTGCCATTGTAAAAATCAATAAATAACTTCAAAGAAAGATTACCTCAGTTTAGCATAACTGCTTATGTTTCAAAAAATCAGTAAGGCTCAATTAGTTATTAGGTTTAAAAATGCACACATCTATGTTACTGAATTGAAATATAATTGTGTTACATTATTCATTTTATCTCCTTGTGAAAATAAAAAGCATCATAAGTCAAATGCCATGCCTCAGTGAATACATTTTTATTGATGTCAGAATGGGAAAAGATGGAAACACTAAAGTATAATAGAAGGATTTAGAGGAGACAGATATGAATTCATTTTATCTCAGCTTCCTCTAGTTCCTGCCTTCATGTGTGCTTTACTTTGTGAAGCAGTGTTACGTGGTAATCCTCATCCACTCAAGTTAACAGAAATCAAGAGAATACAGTAACTCCATCTTCTTTTTTTTTGCTGGCACTCTGGTTTCAGATGCAGCATAAAGAGAAAATTAAATGTCTTCCAGTTGAGATCTTGCTTCATGGAGAAATTAATGTCTAGGGAAATTTAAGCTCCATTCTACTAATCAGTGTTGGAGTTTTGCTTTCCCCCTTTTTATTTCTGGTAGCACACTGATGACACACCAGAGGTTATAGTCCCTCTCAAGCAGGATTAAAGCTAGGCAGTGTGTTTGTCTGCACAGCTGCCACCCTGGTCCCATCCCTAACCTCACTATGCAAACAGTTAAAAGCGTGATGGCTATTTCCAGTGACCTCGTGGGAGTATGTTTCCAAGAGACCAAGCATGGGGAGAGGACCGCGTCACACGACGTCGTCCTGGTCACAGGGAAATCCTGAGGCGTTATTGACGTTATGGCCATGTCCTCTCCCAAGTCTTGAAAGCTTCTCTGACTAGTACCAGCTGATCGCAGGTCCCTGTTGAGGTCAGCTGTGACAGTGATATCAGCCATTACACTCTGCTATGCAAGTTAATGCAGAATAGGCCACAGAGACCACAGGACAGCTGAGATTGATGACAGCTCTCTTTTAAAGGGCAGCAATACCAAGAAATATTTTCATGTCTCATATGTTTTAGACAGTATTACATGATAAATGGGCTTTTAGGGTCAGATTTATTATTCTTCTTAATACTTAAGGGTGCAGGGGATTTATAGCGAAGTTTTTCTCAATTGCTCTCATGGATTGCACTGCTTCTGTCAAATGGAAAACCTACTTCAGTGCTTGGAAAACATCAGTAAGGGTTTTCCTGCTTTTAGGTAGCTAAACCACTCCAGGCACACGCGATATTATGGGAAAGTAGAAAATGCTTATAAAAGCATGGCAAATACAAAAATAACTCCTTGAGTAGATAAAAGAGACTGACAAAAGGAGAGATGTACTTATTTCGCACCAATTCATAGTTTATCAGTGCCAGATTGGATTACCTTCTGATGATACTCTTTATAAATTTTTTTCTTCTTCACGTTGAACAAAAATATTGAGTGGCCTTAATGTGCATTAAATTTTCTAGTAAATTGCTAGTTTGATATTTTTGTTGTTGTTGTTGTTATATATCCATAAATTTCTGATTACAATTCATGCAGTTGTTTGTGGTCTATAATATATATATATCAATAGTTCTCATAAACACAGTTGCTCATTTGTAGTTTCATACACCTAACAATCAATGCTCAAGAAAAAGAATCTGGTAGTGAACGCATAACATGAGAAAGAAGGAAGTATAATAATTTATTTTTTACAATCTCCATTCTTACAAGACTTTATAAGGAAATTACAACTGTCAACACAACATTCTCCCACTAGAAGTTATAACTTAGTAGGTAGTATTACTTCTGTGTATAATCAATATCTTTGCTTTACAAGTCAATTTAGTCTTCATTTACTATGACATAGAGAAAAGTAAAAGATGTCACTTTTAAAACATTATAGAAAAATTCCATTGACAGCAAACAGTTACCGGTTCTAACTGAAAGTACTGGCATGGAAATTCATTTTGTTCTTTCTAGTTTCTTTTTCAATTATAAGGAAAAGAAATAATTATGTTTGCATTTTAAGTGCTTCTCTTAAAAAAATCAAGAATATGAACAACTAATTAAAAAATCTTGAGCATTTTTTCTGTATTTATACACAATACCACTACCCATATAAATGATTACAATACTAGTCTGGAACTTAAAATATGTCACAAGGTACATTTATGGCTAAGTGCAATAATACTTTCCGAATATCCTATGAGATGAGTGGGAGAGGGAGAGATAAAAATTACCTAATTTGCAAAGGTAGAAAATGCATCTTCATCAAATTCATTTTGTGAGCTGGAATTTCATAATTCCTTTTTGTTACTTAAGGCCACTGAAAATAATTAGTTTGTATACATAGATTCAAATAGGTTGGTTTCACTCTGCTTAAAAATTCATGTTCTGAAAAAGTTCTGAAATTTTCCATTTATGGAGTTTGTAGGATTTCCCCACTATATGCATCTGGAAAAAAAAGTGAAAACAATGAACTCAGTGTTCAAATCTAAGAGTAAATTTTGCAATGTGGTAAGAAGAAATAAATGGTTAAAGAATTAAAAAAAAATAGGAGGGAGGGAAAGAAAAAACATACTTATGAATACTAAATTCCTTTTACTTAGATTTATATACCTTATTTTAAAATACACTCTATAGAGTAAAGAAAAGTACTTGAGACACTGAAGTATCTATGGGGTGAGGCTGGTATGCACTGAGGGAGAGAAGAGACAAATTCTGATGGAAATCTGAATCCCTTTCCATGGACCTGACACGGTTACCAATACCAGCCATTTTCAAAGGGAAAGAAAAAACTCCACTTAATACTTTTTCCATCACTCAATAAGCTCCTAGCAACTTGACAAGCTATAAGTAAAACATTGTCTATCTCTGTTTAACCCCTATTTATGAATTAAAATGACCATGTTTTTGCTGTTACAATGACAAAAAAATTACTCATACTCAACTGAATTTAATGTAGATGATGGTCACTTAGATAATTCTGCAAGAAATTATTTTCTATTATATTTCACTGAAAGAGTTCAACAATTTTCTCTTGCTAAATTATCATTACTCATAATTTCAGACCAAAAAGCATGTCCAGAGAAAATGGGTTTAATCATATTATTAGGAGGGAAAAAACCATAGACGCCAAATTAACAATTGCGCAACATTTGGCTCAGAACCTCCTATAACATAATCTTTTGTTCTTTCTAGTAATGAATTAGCTTCTACAGCAGAGAACTTACACTTCTAGCAAGGCATAAAGAACAATATAATGACAGCTAAACTTTAATGCACATCCTTTGAAAAGAACCATCCCATGGTAGTATTCTCATGTAAGTTTGAAATAGATTGAATTTGAAGCAAAATCTTCATACTAAATTCTTAAAGTTTAACCAAGAATCTTTAAAATAAAATGTAAGAATCTCTACAATTGTACCCAGAGACTGATTATTTCTTACCATGTTCAGAATTTTCTTGTGCTTCAACTCCTAGCCTTTGAAGACACAGATATTTGGACACCAACCTTATTATCTGAACTCAGTAAAGGACTCTGACAAGTCTTAACACAATCATTTTAGGCATTTTAGTGACAGGAACCTAAAAACCATATAATAATGTCATTATAAAAAATTATAGAAATTATTGAAGTGCTCAAATAGTTTGAAGAAAATAGTGAGAAAACTTAAATCCGAGAAATAGCTCTCTTCAGGAGAAAATGCCATTCAGCATTCCAAGAAATGAGTTGTCTGAAACCCTCTGAAAATCCCCCCTTTCTGTCTGCAACACAAATGGTATGATTGCCAGATTTTAAAAGATTGTTTTGAAAGTACAGAAGGAAAACATCCCAGCTGGAACACCATCCCACAAAAGGAACAACAGAGATTAAGTGCAGTGCTGCTGGAACAAGCCCACGTTCTGAGCAAGCTGTTCAGGATCAGCACACAACAAATGGATCATCTGCTTTTGACATGGCATCTTTCTCTACTAGACCTGACACAAGGTTCTGATGACTTAAACACTTCTGCACATTGTCGGGTGGAGGAGGAACAGTATGGAAAAAGCGCAATGCTCCAAGAAATGAAATCACACACAAAACAAGTCTCTTAAGAGAATGTGACAAATGTAAACTGCAGCATTTTCTTTCTCATCATCAGGACAAGCAAAGGACAAGATTAGATATGCTTCTTCATTTTTTTTCATATTTTGGTTCATACTTCCAAATATTTCAGTTGCAAATCAGATACTGGNAAGTCTCTTAAGAGAATGTGACAAATGTAAACTGCAGCATTTTCTTTCAGGACATGCGAAGGACAAGATTAGATATGCTTCTTCATTTTTTTTCATATTTTGGTTCATACTTCCTTTCATATTTCAGTTGCAAATCAGATACTGGATGTTACTCTGAGGGATATGTACTTTTCTCAAGAAAAACCCCACTGTAGTTTAATTGCAGATGATTAATTTATTTACTGTGGAAGTCAGAAGTTTATTTAAATTTTACCAGTTGTGTTTTCCTGGGCATATTTAAATTCACTTCCAGATGGGCAATAAATGCCAATCTTTCAAAATAACATTAATTCTGTGAAACAGCACAAAAATGTAGAGATGTGATCTCCCATATTTATATGGGAAATTAGGAAAATCATGAATAATTTAGTAAAAGATGGTACTTAGATGCCTCTTCAGATATTGGTTTTGGTTTAAAGAGAAGACTTTCATCCATTGAAGCTTACTTCTACACACCCATCCAAGTAGGATTTCCTTTGCACATATTTTGGTTGTTCTCATTAAAACAATTTTATAACATATTTTCTAAATGTTAATGGTAAATATAATATTTGGAAATTATATGCTTCAGCAGAGTACTCACATAATTACAATCAGAATGTGCAATCCTGCTAACACTATTTGTTCTGCAAAGTTATTGAGAAATAATATTTTCCATTATCTAAAAATCCCAAGCTGATTATTTCCACTGTTTGCTTTCTGGAAAACATCAGTTTGCTTCTTTCATTTTGTACCTGACTGCAAGCATGCTATTTGTTTTTGATCCTGGATTGCACCTATTACAAACAAAGAGAGAGAGATGTGATCATCCCACCCTACAAAGTGCTTGTCAGGCCACACCTGGAGTACTGTGTCCAGTTTTGATCCCTACATTTCAAAAAAGGCATGGACTAATGGAAGAGGGTCCAAAGGAGGGCCATGAACAGAAGGCTGGAGAACCTGCCATATGAGGAAAGACTGGAGGGGTTTAACCTGAGAAAAGATGGTTCAGAGGGGATCTCATCACAGCATTCCAGTACTTAAAGGGTGGCTACAAAGAGGATGGAACCTCTCTCCTCATAAAGATCCACATGAAGAAGACAAGTAAAAACTTCATCCCACATAATACACACTCTGTTTAGATATAATGTAAGTGCTTCAGAGGGAAACTGCAGAAACCTGAGGTGTTAAGCTGGGAAATCACAAATGTGCAGAAAAAAAAATTAGTGCTGGCCTAATATAGAGTACAAAAATGAAGTCTGAATACCAGGAAAATAGACCAAATAGATGTACTGGATGCAGCTGTCGAGGTTCTGATTCCAGCTGGCTCCAAGGGACTCACTGCAAGAGACAGTTGAGGGGAGCTGGTGGTTTCTCTGAAGATGATTTCCTCAAGTACTTAACTGTTTGTCTTCTTTCCTTCTCAATACACAAATCAGTAGTTAAATTTATTGGCAAGGAATTAAGTTAAATTCCCTAAGTTAAGTCTATTTTGACCTCAAAAATAGATAGAGCACAATTTAATTTAAAGATCAGTTATTGGAATTTGGTTGGCATGAAAAATAGGGCAGATCTGAAATTAATTTTTGCCTGTAAAGGGAATTTGTCCTTAAATATGAGCAGCCTAGAACTGTCAAATTCATTATTAATATCTAGAGTTTTTCATACTGAATTATCCCAAAATATTTTATAAATTACAGTCTAGTGATCATCCAGCTTTCTGCCATTTAGAGCATCTCCAGCAATAAAGGATAAAGAATAATTTTGACAACGGAAATGACAGTCATATTTCATTTAACATAATTTTTTCAATTTCTTTTGGAATAAAAAACCCCACACTCAACTTCCTTCCAGGAACAAGAATTCATCACTGGAAAATTTCCTCTAATATCTTGCAAAATGGAACATTTCGTGGGGTCCATCTAGAAGTGCTAATTGTAATGGTAGCTATTTAGGTTGTGTTTTATGTGCTTCTACCATGAAGACAGCTGGAGAGGAAGGAGTTTGTGTGGCAGCTGGGGCTTGGATACTGGATAAAGAAAGCCTCTGCCAGATGTCATGATGCTGCGAAAGGACCAAGGAGTTTGAGGAGTTCAAACAACTTCCCCATCCGTGAGAAGCCAGTTCAGATGGTCCACGTGTGCTGTGAGATATGGCCAGGGAAGAACGGTTCCATGTGAGCAATTGGGGTAATTTCCCACGTAAACAAGACATTGGATAGGACTGTGGTTTATTATTGCCCTGTAGCATGCAATGAATTATTAACACATAGATTACTGATAGCATTCTAAAGCAATAGTTAGGTGAACATATAGCTTTTCTAAGCTTCTGCAGAATGCTTTCTTCTTTCACAAAGCAGCAGTAAGCCTTTTTTTTTTTTTTTTTTTTTTTTTTTTTTTTTTTTTTAACTTCAGGCCAATAGAAGAAAAAGGACAGGATTTTCCAGTTCTGAGAGAAACATGGGCTGGCTAACATATTTAGGTTTAGATCTATCTCTCTGACAAAATATCAACATTTGCGTGTTCATGAGTGTATGACAGAATTTTTAATCACACGTTGTCATGCAAGGCAGAGCTTTTTACGGTACTTAGTTAAAATAAATACATAAACTTGATTTTCTCTCACTAAAACTGCAGATGATAAAAATTGTTTCGAACTTTGCACTTTTCCTTCAGCATTTTGGGAGTGCTTATTGCTCTTACTCTATTGCTAGAAGAAAAAAACATATTTAATGAACTTTTAATACGTCAGAATGAAGGTTTAACCATTTGTGACTAGGGAGCTAAGAAACAGTAAGTAAATTTCTTTTAAGGTTTGTTTTAAAAATATCTAGTTTACTATACTGTTCAGCATATGTCAAACAAGCCAATACATTTTGTTTCCCCTCTACATTCTTATCAAGTAAAGACCTAAGAGGGGAAATAGTATATGCAAATTTCAACTTTTGCTTATAGAAAATGAAAAAAAAGTTGAAGATTTTAGACAGAACATATTTTTCCTTTTGGCGCTTTTTGTCTATTTAAAAATAGCAAAAAATGTAAAACCATTTAATGAATAATTCATATTGAAGCAGATTTTTGTTCTCTTGATGCTCTGAATTCATACATAAATGCCCTTATGTGGAGTATGTGCCTGTGTACACTTGTTATACATTTAGTGGTTTCAAGAATTTTCCTTTTTTACTTAAAATTTCACAATCTAATGATTAAAAACACAGTGAGGCACAGTTCTATGCAAAAAAGGTAATTATTTTCTGTTCCTTTCACTCTGTATTCATTAGATATTTGCTTTAGCATTCAGCATTTAGGCTTTTGCTTTAGCATTTCTCTCACTCTGCTAAATCATTTCTTTTCCTCAGCTGTTCTGTCAAAGTGCAACTGACAAAGGATCTCAGGATGATGAAGACACTGTGACTAATAGAGAAGATATCTGGAGAAAAAAGGGGGAAAATAGTACCTATTCTCTGTTTTGAACGTATAGGTGCAGTGAGATGTCTCAGTCAGAGAGAAACATATGTATTTATTGTCTAACTGTTTATCCTCTGCAATAGTTCATGTTCAGTTTTCAGGACTTTTCTAAAAAGTTCGTTAGTAAACCTATTATCGTAAACTGGGAAATTGCAGGAAAGGAATTCTTCTCACCCTTCTTTTGTTTCCCCAGAGCATTTGCTACTGATGACTGATTTAGGTTATGTTATTTTTCTCACATCTGATTCTGATCTGATCCTGATTTTAAAATAAATTATTAGCTTTTACATAGTACTGCAATCATTTAGAAACTTTAATGCATTCCATTCTCTGTTTTCAAATTATTTGTTTCCATTATCTGTTGATGCACAATTGTGGGAGGAAAGGAAGTTTTTTGTCACATACAACATTCAATACTTTCTTCTTTGATGATATAAGAGAATGGAGGAATAATAACTGTTGCTGACGGAATAGTGAATAACGCTCAACCCTATTGACATCCACATTAACCCTCTATGGCTTTAACAGTGCAAGTATTTTCACCAGTGTTTCAGTATTCTGCTTAATCAGTCATAATTATGACCACACAAACACAGCAGACCACAGCTACTGTACTCATAAGCACCTTCTAAGCCATTGGCTGGCTTTCCATGCTCACTCTGACAAAGCAGCCTTACTCCTTGGGAGATGATGCTACTTCAGCTACTGTTAATGTTTAATGGTTACACATTGCAAACACAAATGGATTCAGAAGCTCTTTGTATAGGTGACATGCAGGTACAGGTACGGCCAATATTTATGTCCAGTATTCACTTACTCCAAGTTTCATACTCTTCTTCCCAGTCTTTTTTTTCTCTACCTTGAACTGGTCAGTGCCCTATGTCAGAATGAGACCACTGGACATAAATGACTCCTCGACAAATGACTCAACATGAGCCAGCAGTGTGCACTCACAACCCAGAAAACCAACCATATCCCTGGCTGCATCAAAGGAAACATGAGCAGGAGGTTGAGAGAGGTGATTCTGCTCCTCTACTCTTTTGAGACCCAGCTTGCAATACTGAGTAAAGTGCAGGCGCCCCCAACATAAGAAGGACATGGAACTGTTGGAGCAAGTCTAGAGGAGGGCCAAAAAGGTGATAAGAGGACTAAAGCCACTTCCATGAGAAGACAGGCTGAGAAAGTTGGGGTTGTTCAGCCTGAAGAGAAGGTTGTGCGGAGACCTCATGGCAGCCTTCCAGTATCTGAAGGGGGCCTACAAGGAAGCTGAAGAGGGATGCTTCATCAGGAACTGAAGCAATAGAAAAATGAGTAATGAGTTAAAAATGAAAGAGGGGAAATTTAGGTTAGATATATGAAAGAAATTCTTTACTGTGAGTATGGTGAGGCACTGGAGCAGGTTGCCCAGATAAGCTGTGGATGCCCCATCCTTGGCAGAGTTCAAGATCAGGAACCCAATCTGATGCAGGGTATATCTGCCAATTGCAGGGGGTTTGGAACTAGATGATCTTAAAGTCACTTCCAACCCAAACTATTCTATGGTTCTATGTTTCTAAATACAGCAAACTCATTCTCGAACAAGGTATTTAACATGGAACAGCCTGTGGCAGTTCAAGGATGTCGCTGGAAAGACAGTGGAAAAGTCTACAAAAGTACACAGAATTAACACACCACAGAAGGTGACTGCTAAACAATAAGTCATTACATTTTTTTCCAAAGGTTTACAGTTAGCAGTATATGGGATGGGTTAACTGGGACAGCTAAAGATAGAGTTTAGTTGGATTTATCTTTCAAATTTCATTAAATTCAAATAAAACAAAAGGCAAGAGAGTCTTAGTAACAGTTGACTCAACTAAAAATTTGTTTTACAGAGAAATTTAGCTTTGAAAGAACTCAGAAAAAAAACAGCTTAAATATTCAAAGTCTGCCAAAATCACAGTCTTACAGGTGAGAGTGATTGCTAGCTTTAAAAGTAAGTGTTTCCACCTACCTGTAATTATACAAATGCTACAGAAGAGAAAATGGTCCACAAATCCATAGCTGCTTCTGCAATGTATTCAAAAATGGGTGTCTCCAGTGACCTAGAGTGTTAAATTAGAAAATCGCTCATATCATCACTAGTGAAATAGAAGTAGCAGGTTTCATGAAATAACTTTTGATGAAGTTTGTCATATAAGTAAATTAAAGAAGGTTCCAAGAAAGGATAGGTGATGTAGCTTATGTTTTCCTCAAGTTACAAGATTGCATACAAATCCTTACTGTACAGCAGCTGTTTACAGTCATGCTTTTCTACTAGTAATTGGTTTATGTACCATAATTTTGCTCACGTCAGCCTCAGTTAATATCTTCTTAATAGCTTAACAGGTCAGATTTCAATCTTTTGTGATGTGATAATTCCATTAGATCTTCATCCTTGCATTATTTCCTCTGTTCCTTTCACTACTGACATATTTTGTTTCTCCTACCAATCAATTCCGTTTTTAAGAGCCATCCTTCCACATGACTAAGCTTTTCCAGTTTTCAAATGTCACTGATTTATTCCTTGTTTTTCATAGATTTATTTTCTGAGACATCCTATAAAACTCACCTTCATCCCAAGAATAATTAAACTGTTCTTTGTCTCCTGTGAATTATAATTTAGACAAAATATATTTCTCTCTTAGCTTTCGCTATTCAGCCATTCCTTTCAACTGGTGATGCTTCTATTGGGTGTACATGGCAAGCTTTTGGCAGTGGGGGTCTACAGAGGTGACTTCATGAGAAGCTGCTAGAAGCTTCCTCATGTCCCATCGAAACAATGCCAACTGTCTCCAAGATGGACCCACAGCTGGCCGAGGCAGAGTCCATCAGCGATGGTAGTAGGGCTTCTGGGATAACACAGTTAAGAAGAGGGGAAGCTGCTGCACAACAGCAACTGCAACTGGAGAGAGGAGTGAGAACACGTGAAAGAAGCAGCCCTGCAAACGCCAAGGTCAGTGGAGAAGGATGGGCAAGAGGTACTCCAGGCGTTGGAATTGAGGTTCCCCTGCAGCCCGTGGTGCAGACCACAGCGAGGCAGCTGTGCCTCTGCAGCCCATGGGGAGGTGCAGAAATCCACCTGCAGCCCAGGGAGGAGACCCATCCTGGAGCAGATGGATGCCTGAAGGGGAGCAGGCTGTATTCCCACAGGAAGACCACACTGGAACAGACTCCTGACAGGACCTGTGGCCCTGGGGAGAGAGAAGCCCATGCTGGACCAGGGTTGTTGGCAGAACTTTTGACCCCACGGGGGACCCATGATGAAGCAGCCTGTGTCCTGATAGACTGCACTTGTGGAAGGAACCCACACTAGAGTACTTCATAATGGACTGTCTCCCATGGGAGGGACATCACACTGGAGCATGGTAAGAGTGTGAGGAGCCCTCCCTCTGAGGAGGAGGGAGGGACAGAGACAGCACATGATGAACTGACCACAGCACCATTCCTTGTCTATCCTGTGCTGCTGGAGGTGAGGATATAGTGAAAAACAGGAATGAAGTTGAGCCCAGAAATAGGAGAGAGGTGGGGGTAAGATGCTTTTAAGATTTGTGTTTATTTCTCATTATCCTACTCTGATTTCATTGGCAAAATAAATTAAACTAATTTCCCCAAGTTGAGTCTGTTTTGCCTGTGACAGGGATCCTTCCTTGCCCTTATCTCAACCCATTAGCCTTTCATTGTATTTTCTTTCCCCTGCCCAGCTAAGGAAGGCAGTGACAGGGTGGCTTTGGTGGTCACCTGGCCTCCGGCCAGAGTCAACCCAGTAGAGATCTTCCCTTCTGCTTTCTGAAATATCTTCCATGTTATTAAAACTCTTTTTTTTTAGCAGTTAATTGGACTTCAGATGTTTGACTTTTTGTTGTAAAAGTCCTCATGTGTAATTATTTCTATTCCTTGTCTTAAAGCAGTTATGTTTGTACTCTAAATCTCTACTGGTGATTTTTCCTGCAGGAAGCTTGATGACATTATGTATAATTGATATTTATTCCATCATGTTTTCACTTTCTTGCAACTGGATTCAAGCATTCCCTCAGTGAATATCTACCATCGGCATTCTTGTCATTTCCCTGATTAAAAAAAAAATAAATATTTAATCAGACACACTCTCTGGGCCACTTCCCAGAATCCTGGGCTCAGCCTGTGGCAGTAAGCTGGATGAATATGCCTTACACTTCCCATTTGGTTGCAGTAGCTCTGGCCACATAACGCAAAGGCAGTTTTCTTTATAGAAACCTTTGGTTGCAGGTTTAATTTTCTCCCTGCAATAATCCTAGTCCCCTCTGCTTTGACATGTTCTCTCATCAGGATCTGCAGAGAGATGCAGCTTGAGAATTTCAGGTAAAGAAACAAAGGATCAAGCATCCCACATTATGTCTTAGATCTTCTCTCTTCCAAAATCTATTTCTCCCCAAACAATGGGGTTTTTTTTTCCTGTTTTACTTCATTTTTACAGGGTACTTTTGTCTGGTGTACTTTAATGAGACTTCACTCTGTTGTTTCCCATGGCAGTTCCCACAGTACAGTTGAAGTTTTCTACTAATTATATTATTTAATACTTTTATCACACTAAAATCCATTGTATGCTTGAGGTAAATGATAAATACAATTTACTTTCCAAGGCACAGATAAAAATGTTTATGTCTTTGCACAGCCTTTGCTTAGAAAATACAATGTAACCTGAATTTAATGAACTATAAATAAATTTTGTTTAATATTTTACATGGTTCTCTCAAGATCTGTTGAAGCATTTTCATATGACAGGAGGCAAAGCAGAAGAGGCTGGTATTCGCAGCTTTTCTTCTTGGTTGTAATTCACAGGTGCAACAGTAACCAGAGTACAAAGAAGTTAATACTGCAAAAGGAAAAAAAATTCTAATGATACAGAGACGAACCCTACTTATTTCAGCCCTGACAGTAGACATTGAGACAGAAAACTGCATCTGTTTTTCTAAAACATTGCCTGTTTTCACAAATTATTTACCATTGATACTGTATTAAATTACATCCCAGAACTGCTCTTCTCCATCTGTGTACAGAACCTCCCCAGGCAGACAAGCAGCATGTCCAGACTCCAGAGAGAGCAAAATATGAGCACTGGATGAATTACATAAGATTGAAGAGATGCAGAGTGTCTCACTGTCCAGCAAAGGCAAAAGATTTTCTCCAGAGCATACTGTAGGAAGACTATAACAAAACCAAACATATTTACTGACTCTCCCTTAGCACTCTGAAGGGGAATTTATAAGGCTGAGACAGTTCTCAGCTGTGTGATCTATAGGGACAGTGCTGCAACGGAGCAACAGAGAAGGATTGCTTGCAACAGCAGGCAGTCGAGACTGGAAGGGTCAGGGGATATTTGGGTTTCTGGTCTCAGACTCTCCTCATCCATTTCTCAAGCAAAACTCTGGATCCGAGTTGCTTGCTCAAAACTGCAACAGATAAACATTTTCCATTTTGGAAGTACTTTGTGTGATTTCACTACTCTTGGTCCTTCAAGAGCTTTTTTCTTGGATGACATAAGAGGGAAAATTTATTTCAAAGAGAAAAAGTCGTTTATTTCTAAGCCAGAGCAAGGCCAGATTGAAATTCAGTAAACCTCTGAAATCTTTATTAATGAGTTGCACAGTACCAATATATCAATTAAAACAAAGAGAGGAGAGCTGGGGTTTTTTACTTATTTGAATATGCAGCCACAAAGTTCTAATATTAAATATTGGTATTGTGAGTATTTTTATTTACAACTGGAACAGCCTGATTTCAGGACCAGCTGCTCAGTATTATGACCAAATATTGATATCACAAAGTAGTAAGTAACTCGCTATTACTCAAGCAAAGTATCTCTGGCTATCAATAAGCAGTATAAAAAATCCCTCCATGCTCGTAAAATTTCTATTTGCTTATTACAAATAGAGAAGAGATATCTTATTATTCTTTGTTGAATTCTTTCTATGTACCTTTTTGCTTCATGCTTTATAGTGACAAGACATCACTTGTTACAAATTATTAACATCATGATAGTATCTCTAGGTATTAAATGCAAAGCATCTCTTATGCCATGTAGGTAGGTCAGTTTATCCAATTACCCAGAAGCATTGTTTTGGTTTCCATGGTTACTCAGGGGATGCTAGCATTTTTCTTCCACACCATTGGTTGCCAAGACTACAACAAGTTGTTAAAAAACACAGCAGTTACAAGTCCAGATTGCAGGAGTGTAGTCCTGCATTCAGCAATTGCATGTCATAAATCTCACTTGGTGCAGCATTTGAATCCAGGAGGCATTCTCAGTAGCATTCTTCTTTGGGTTAAGCAAGATACTAAGAAAAAAAATCATAGAATCATTTAGTCATGGAATGGTTTGGGTTGGAAGAGACCTTAAAGATCACCTAGTTACAGCTTCCCAACCATGAGTAGGGACACTTTTCACTAGACTAGGTTGCTCAGAGCCCCATCCAACCTGTTCTTGAACAGCTCCAGGGGTGAGGCATCCCCAACTTCTCTGGGCAACCTGTTCCATTACCTCATCACCGTCACAGAAAAGAATTTCTTCCTAATATCTAACCTAAACACATCATATTTCAGTTTAAAGCCATTCTCCCTGTCCTATCGCTGCATGCCCTTGTGAAAAGTCCCTCCTCAGACCTCTCATAGGCCCCCCTTTAGGTATTTCAAGGCTGCTATAACTGGACTGTGTTCTGAAATGGAACCCTTAAGGATCTCTATCAGATTGTACATAAAGAATAGATTCCAATTGTTTTCCATTTTTCACTTCAATATATTAAAAAACAAAGTCCTGTCTCTTCATCAGAAGATGTGATGCTGAAAATCTCAGTTTTTAACTTATTTAAAAGTGAAATAGAAGAATAGCTGTACTTTTCAGACCCCTGTAACCCCATAAAACTTCCAAACAACTTGCAGAAATAATTTCATATTGTGCAAAAACTAAGCAATTTTTACCATCTGCTATAAAACATGAAACAGCCCTAGTACCTATAATATCTATTTTTAAAAAGACAGAGGAAAATATAATTATAGTCTACTCACTTCATGAGCAGGAACATAAATGTTGTTGTTGCCCAAAACAACATCACATTTCTCAGGCATAATAAAAATTTGCATAATCAAACTAGCTTGCCTACCACAAAAGAAAATAACTTCTTTCTTTTTTTTTTTAATGAATTATTTTTTTCCTTTACAAGAAGTTCTGGAAATGCCAAATATCAAGTACCTAAAATAAAATCCTGAGTATGTTATTTTCTGTCTTGAAATGTTTTTGAATCATGCTTGTCCATGGATATCTGTTTATCTCCTTTATAGCATAGTTTATTTAAACTATTGCATTTTCAGTCCATCAGTCAGTTAAAAATGCCCGCAGGCAGTTGATTAAACATTTGCATGAAGACGTTTGCAAATTTATGATCATAATATTTTATTTAAGGCTGAATTCACTTTCAGTTGGAATTTATGCAATAGTTATATTCTATTAACTGTACCTGGGAATTGACTTAAGCTACCAGTGCAGCCTTTAAACCTATGCCATTAAAAAAAAAATCTGTCATTAATTAAAAAATTGCAATGTTTATATGGGAGCTGATCCCCAACAGACAATGAGCCAAGTAGAAAACCTACTAGTAACCCTATAATTTTAACCTAAAAGATAGAGGTAACTCTTGCTATCTCTAGAGTGTCCAGAAGATGAAAATCAAAATTGAATGTTTAGCTGTGTTAGTACTATACTAGGCTTCTTTTAAGACGAGGATTTTGTTGTGATCCACTATTCAAGAGCTGTCTGGAACTAGCTTTATAGAAGAGTTGTGCTCTATTTCGTGAAACATGCTTTGTTGCATCAGAAAATAGATGCATAAATAATAACGTAAAATTCATATACTGCAAAAATTCAGCAATGTGGTAGAAAATTGTACAAAGCAGGAAAATTCTGCCCAGTTCATGGTGTGATGTTTAAGAAATAAGACTTTTCTGATACCTTTCTTGAGCTATTTCTTTGAAAATTCAACCTCTCTATGCTCTGTATCAGGTACCAAGTTCAGTGAGTCTGCAGCTATCACGGTTTGTACCTTCTTACCAATGGATGGAAATGGAAACAAAGAGCCAACACTGGGCCCAAAGGAGCCTACACATTCATGGACTATCAATATATAGACATCACAATCAGCTCAGGAACCCTGGGCCAAACATGGTTCAATGGCAGGTAAATATTAAGGCTATAACACGTACTTTTCCCTACCCTTCTGTTGCTTTTGGCAATTACACGGGACAGGATACTGCATCAGCTAAACTTTTGTTTTGACTTTGCAAGGAATATTTGAAATTTCATTTTAATAAGGAGGTCTCCAGCATAAGAAAGGGTAAGGATGAGTTTTATATGAAAGACTCTGCTCAAGATGGTTTTATACTGTGAGGTACAAAATTATCTGAAACTCTACCTGGTTAGTTGCAAACAGCTTGTATCTTCTTTTCTGTACCCTCCATCACTTCCTATCACTATAAACAGTACTGTGATATGGTTATAAAACCAGATCCTGGTGACATTGTTTCTTCTCTCAGAAACCTCTACCCACTTTAATATCCCTATCCCAGCTGACTATTTCTTTTTGCAAGGGTGGCCTAGCAGGATGATTTCTGACAGAGTACTTGTGCCTGCCTCCTTTAAGCATAGACTGGTGCTCACAGAGCCAGGTGAAAGAGAAGAAAGATTTCACCATAGTTAAATACTCGTAAAACAGGATGATGTGTTTTATTCCTCTGTTTCCAGAGCTGATCTGTTTTATTACTTGTTTTTAAGGACTTTAATGCTTTGGGAATTAATTGTTGCAGGCAATGGAGTGAAGCAACTCTTGCTTTTAGATCAGGCACCCTTTTATCCCTCCTGGCTTCAATAAGCAGCTTGAACATAAAGAAATAACATACTTAAACACAGCTCTTCATTATTTTTGGCTGTTTGAAGGGCCACCATGATATGAGAGCATCTTAAAATATTGCTATAATATTTTAAAGGAACTATTGTCAGCATGCCCAGAAAGCTTCTCAGCAGTAATGTTGGAAACATTAGCGTGAACCCTCATGAAGGCTAAGTCAGAAGACTTACCACTTGATTTATTCAGTTATGTTTCCAAATAACTGAAAGTTCATAAAGTCCCAAGATACATATTGCTTTTTATGGAAAACTCTCAAACATATCAGCAGAAGAGAGAGTATTTTGTGTGATTGGTTGATTTTTTTTTTTAAATTTTGAAGAGCTTTTATGCTTGCTTAGATTTGTAATAAAAATAATGATGACGAGAGCAAGAAAAAAAAAGTAAGTTTAACTTCTCCTACAGTTTCCCACTTTGCCATAATGTACTGGGTCCTTTTTTTTTCTTTTTGTAAACATTTAACATTTAACACAGTGGACCACACAGAGTATTAGCAGGAAGTACTCCCTTGACCTATGAGGTTTTTGCAGGGAGTGAATCTGATGTTAATTTCAATTATTTCCCCCTCCTGCTAATTAAAGTGATTTAGAACATTTAAGTGTTGAGATGATTGTACTGATCCCTGTTGAAAGAACACAGCTTGCTTTATTTTATTTCAACATCTAGCAAACACTAACTTCATAAAAATCTTCTTAAGATAAACGAGACATGCCAAAACTGACTCTATTTCTCCAAGTTTAGGAGTGTTGAGATTCAGAATTTCAATTTGCTGCAAAATTAAGTAGAAACCCTTCTGAAATTGGAAAAGCACACTTGCAGCAACAGAATTCAGGTAAGTGTATAAGTTCAAAGTCTGGAAACACTTTCCTTTTTTTGTTTCTTCCCAAAGTACAGAAATTTCAAAAATTAGAAGACTTGGTTTAGTTTAATTTATACAAAGTAAGCAAAGTAGCAGCGTGCAGATTCCTATTTCATTTAAAGTCATGACAAATGTTTAAGTTCATACCTCAATATAAATGAAACACATTTTTTTTCAGTTTTCTCTTTGCATCCTGATAAAGTTATGCTGTAAGCTTCACACTTTTCCATTATTATGAGCTCTGTGCACTTTCATTGACTTACTATTTAAGCAAATCTTTGTCATGTCTCAATCCAATAATGTTTGCATAATGCTGCTGCTCTGATAGACGGACAAATAATGATTTAATTGCAAAAATTACCATATTGACATGTCAAACACATGTTTCATGAAAAGCAAACAGTTAGAATGTTGACTTTAGCCATTAAAACTATATTGTTTGTTTAGTCCATTAACATCTTTATCCAGCAGAAGAAAAAACAGCAGTAAAAATCACCTGGGTCTTACCTACATAATAGGACTTAGCCTTGGTCAGCAAACAAGTGTTCTTGCAGAGACATGCAGGGTGGGGGCACTGCAAGGACAACATACTTGGCTTTAAAGCCAGTTGAGTATTTGTGAAATACTTTCCCTGACCTGATAAAGACACAGACTTATATCCTACATGTCTGAAAGCTGGAATTTTTCAGGATAAGGCCATTTGATTCCTGGATTGCCAGTTCTGTAATGTTTCAGACTTTGTTACAGATTTAATGATATTTTCCTCTCTTTCTTTCCATACATATTTAAATCTGAAAAGTAATTTAGTATTTGTTTAAGGCCTTCTACCATCTTATTTCAAATAATGCAATTAGCCTCGAGCCTTGAGTTGTGATTGTCTTAGGGACACAGGATTTGCTATAGTCATATCAGAAGAATCACAAATTTTTCTGGACGGCTTTGTCTCTTCAAGGGACAAGCTTCTCAATAGACAAAAGCCTCTCACTTTTTTTCCTTGAGTTCTCCAAACAGACAAGTTTCACTTTTTTGAGACACATGAGCATTACATTAAGTAAAAAATAATATTTTTCTGTGGGACACACTAGAAGTATTTTGCTACTTGGAATTACTGTGAGTACACAGAATAAGAGTTACAAGAGATTTTATTATTGCCTGTTTATGTACTACTTTCCTTGTCAAAGATGCCCCAAATAGTTCCAACTATAAATAGGTTATTTGAAAATTGTTTTGAAATTCTGTGGAGAAGATTATATTTCCACTTTGTTAAGCAAACCTGCATTCCTAGATACTTTTTCCTGGTGTTTATAACAAGACAAGGTGGCTGAGAATAGATTCTTTCATAGCAAGTATTATACAGAGTTGAACAGAAGAAATGAAGAATGTATCTACATATCAAAATACTGTTGTACTTTGCAAATTGATTATTTTGCATTCATAGTTTGTTTCATAGCCTACTACAAAATAAATCACTTTCTTCATGGCTACTTTCTTGCTATGTATGTTTCGTAATTCATTACTCCCTGAAAAGTTTCAAATCTGCCTTTTCATAGCATAATAAACCCATAGGAAAAAAAACCCTACACCCTCTTACATTTTTATTTAGCCCATATATGAGTATGTGCATTTTTGTGTATATGGTTAGGAAATACTGAACAATCCAAAATATCTTAATGAACCTGTAGCCATATTTTCTTTTCCAATAAAATTCACCATAGTAATGTACAGTACCAATGGCTGGATCTGACACAGTCATTTGTCAGTAATTTACCAATGGCCACTAATGATTGAAAAATGATCATTTTGCTGTCTCAGATACTGTGACAGACAAAAACTGATCCATTTTGACATTCCATTAGTGGCTAGATATTGGAGTTAGGAGCAGCTTGAATACCTCTTTGCCTATGGCTGTGGCAATGGTCAGAGACACCACGGTAATTTTCCATGCTTAAAGCTGCTATGTAGTCACTGTTATATAACATAAATACCTGCTGGGGGGCTAAACTAGACTATGCTTTTCTCATCCCTAGTTTCTAAAAAAGGATGCAATGTGTCTATTTGACAAGAAGCCCTAATCTACCCTTCTTTAAGTGGTCACATTCATTTGAATGGGGTAAGAATTGGTGATGAACTTTTAAAATTTAGGGGTTTTTTGGTGGTAAATACAGTAAAGTAGCCATATGTCCCGTATTTGCCTACAAAAAATTACTAATGTTCTGTATGTTGCAAAGGACATCCACTGAATTATTTTTGGCTGTAAACACTGATTGCCCTGTAAGGAAAGGCAAGAACTTTCCGGTACACATTAATCTAACATTTGCAGCCTAATTCTATTAACACAAATGAATTACATGCAGTTGTCCAGGAAGGCAGAGTGAGGGAGTGGTGAATTTAATAAAGCCTTCCAATACTTCGCTGCTGTGTACTGTGTTGCATTTTTGCATGGATGTGTCTGGTGTTAAAGAAACCTGGTACTGCAATACCATTTCAGAGACAGTTCTCTTTGCACTCAAGGCTCTAATTCCATCCACCTATTCAGTGGAAAAAGGATTTCAATATCAATGTGGATCCCTTCTTTTTTCTCTTTATCTCCTACTTCCATTTACACATACTTTTATGATCTGCTTCATCTTCAATATTACCTTTGTAAATATTATTATACTTCTGATTAGACACTATTTATTTACAACAACAGGCTAGAAGCTTAGGTATTTACATATATTCAAGAAATACTGAACAGAAAATTTCCCAGTATATAATTGCAAGGAGCACCACGGGTTATTCAAAACTACATATTGCCATATATTTCTTCGTACTCTTTGGCTGAAGCCTACTTGCCCCAAATGTTATGCAGTGCCTTTGAAACTACATTTATATCATATGTCATATCTTGAATGTGAAAACCAAAATTCTGATACTTTGCCAGGACAGAATGGAAAGCATGATGATAAATGTTTGGATAGACTGAAAAAGACCAGAGAAAGATCACCTGTATTGAACCCCACATACAAGGAGGTTGTTTCCGGATGAACTAGTGGATGTTAAACTCTTACAAGTGCAACACCAGAGTTTGTTTTGAGATTGTTCAGCCTGGAAAAAAGAAGGCTTCAGGGTGACGTAATTGCAGCCTTCCAATACCTGAAGGGAAAAGATGGAGAGGGATATTTTACACGGGCATGTAGTGACAGGACAAGGGAGAATGGTTTCAAACTGATAAGGTAGATTTAGATTAGGTATTAGGAAGAAATTCTTTACTGTGAGGGGGGTGAGGCACTGGAATAGGTTGCCCAGAGAAGGTGGGAGCACACCGTCACTGGAATTGTTCAAGGCCAGGTTGGATAGGTCCCTGAGTAGTCCGTTGAAAGGTGTCCTTGTCCATGGCCAGGGGGCTGGACTAGAGGATCTTTAAGATGATCCATTCCAACCCAAACTATGGTTCTATGATTCTATGATTCAAGGTAATAACTAAACCCAGAAGTTTTTTAGAGGTTCACCTTCTACTGTTATTTCTACTCAGTTCATACCATAATTTTAAAAATAAACATTTCTTCATCTATCAAATCCAGACAAAATTATTAGGATCATTATTGGTCATTTGCTGAATGTGGAAAAGAGAAAAAAATTTAATTAATCCATTTTTTCTGAACCACTGACCAGAGAGCTTAAATGTCAATGAATGGAAAGCTGTAATGCCATCTTTTAAAAGACCTTTCAGAGGAAAATCCACAATGAACTAATTAAGGAATTATTCAACAAGGCTAATAATCCAAAACATGTTTTCAGTAGCTATAGAAAAAGTTTAGAACTCCCCCATATTTAGCTCAGCAGCAGAAAGAAAAAGTTTCAGTAGAAAGATCTTTTCACAGTTGGATGAATAAGAACATAATGTTTATTATAGTTGGGCTTCATTTTAAGTGAGGTTTATTTCCTTCTGTTGGAACGACAGTTTCTGGTAAATTAATCATAACATGTCTAAGCCTGCTTTTAAAATATTGCTCAGTACAGAGACAATTGTGAAAACTGCTGGTGGTGTTTTACCAGCCATTTGTATCTCCTCAGGTAGGAACCACTTTAAATTATATTAAATCTTTCACTTTAAGTCTTGTTATAAATTTTTGCATGTTTAACTATCATCCCTTTGTTTATCATATGTGTAAAACTCACATGGTTTTGTCTTTCATGCCATTTTGTCGATAAATGGTGACCAAAATGGTGACAATTAGCAACCTCATTAGTTCGCATGTGGCTTGTGAAAAAAACCCACCATCTTAAAATCTTAAGAATTAGTTTGCTTTTTAGGTATTTTAGAATTTTGCAGTCAATTAAAATTAATTAAGCTAATAAATATAACACATTCATTAATTAGATGAATAGTTAGTTTCATAGCCTTATTCCTGGAAACAGAGAAAGCAGGTTTCACTCGTCTATTTTAATATTCCCTCCCATAAACAGCCCCCGTCTTTGTTGGCATATCATAACTGACCCTGGTAGAATTAAATACAGTAGTACAAAGTATACAAAACAACAAGCATACTTCCAGTAATGTGGAAGACAAACATAATTTGGAGAGTCAATTATTTAGGTAATCCTAATGGTGCATCAATTTAGGTCTGCTGCAGTCTTTGATATTTCCAGTAGTAAAATTAAACTTATCATTCTAAAAAGGTTGCAGTAACTATTTCCATAGTAATTTTCCAGAAATAATTCTATTTATCACATTGACACTTCGTTACTCCCCAAATTAACTTTTATATAAAAGTACTGCAAATACTCCCTTATCTTGTCACAAAGATGTAAAAATGTTTCCATGATGTATCTTCAGGAAGTGCTGAGTTGCCTTACTGAGTCCAACACTTCATTGAAATATCTCAGCTTGAGCATATAAAAATGGGTGCATCGAATTCGTGGTAATTTTACAAAAATTTAGACTACATATAAGATAATGTAGATAAAGTCAAAGGATTTTACATGGATTTTATTCTGTTCCTATCCCTAAGCAAAAGTAACACTGTCATGGGAAAGATTAAACTGTTTGTGTACAAATGATACTCCCTTTGAAGCCACTGAGTTCAATGACATTTATATAGCCTGTGGCCTTTAGGTTTGAGATTTTAATCTGTGCATAAAAGAATTTATTTAAGAAAACTACTCTGTAGGGAATTTAAAACTGATTTAAAAAAATAATCCGTGATTAAATGCAAGACATCCTTTTACTAAATAGTCAAACAAGGCATGAAAGATACATCAATAGTAATATGCCAGTATTATAAGCAAGTATGAGGCAGGATTTTTCCTCAGGTTGAATTGTGTCAGTCAATTTGTCGAAACATAAAGCTTCAAAAAATGCTTCAGAACTATTTATAGCAGTTTGTGCCCTAATGATGACGTCTGAAATATAAAAATTCCTTACATTTTGCAAATATTTAAGTATTTCCCACGTGTTGTGATCCAATTATTAACTTTCTTCTGAATCTATTGAAATGAGTCATATTGGGCTAGGAAAGAAATACAAAATTTCTAGAAAATCCTGAGAGAATCTACCACTATTTATCATTCTAACTTACTGGGGAAAAATATTCATTTGGTTGTGTGGTAATCATAAAAAAGAAAGAGGAATCTATTTGCATGAGACTAATATTTTCTATTACTTTAGTTTTCTGTGTAAATTGCGGGAACAAAAATTTAAGCCACAAATTAAGTTGTTTTTCAGAAAAAAAAAAAAGAATTTGCTTTTTCAACCTGAAGAAAGTCTTGTTAGTAAGTACTTTACAACTTTGCCTTGAAAAAACATGAACAAAACAAAACTAAAATTATTAAACTGTCCCAAATAGTGTGAACAATTTTTCTTGGGGTGAATAGAACCATAAATCTGACTAATCTCTTCTTTAAATATGTCAATTATTCTGGGAAAAAATTTGCTTTTTTTTCATATTTGAAATTTTTCATTTTATTGATTCAATAAATATTTAACAATTCTAACACCAGTGACATTGAAACTTGGGGATAAAAGAAATTTGGACTAGATTCTTCCTGTCTCTGGCTTTTCATATTTTTCCCCATGTCCAATGAAAGACAAAGTATCTGGGACAAAATCTTAGTTCCAGTTGAATACAATTTACATCAATGGCTTGAAATTTCTCTATATAATCATAGAATCATGACATAGAATTGTATGAAAATATATGGGGGGATAGTAATTAATAAATTTTGTACTGCTGCTTTATATGTCTTATTGACACTGTATTTTGAATAAGAAAGCTTCAGCTAGGTAGAATTTGTCTACAACTAAAACATTTTAAATTAAAAAGGTTATTATTAAGAAAAACATACTTGAAATGTTAGTTTGGAAAGAGATGTCAAGGCTGATCCTTAGGACACTGTAGATAAGAACAATTCTAATTCAGTGGTTTGGAAACTTTTATTTTCTGCTAAACATATTGAACAAAAGTAGGAATTAAGGTGGAAAAGAGAACAGAATTAAATTTAAATAGTTTATATTGATCTAATTTATAGTAGAATTATAATTAATTGAATTTTAATAAAAGCTGGGAAAAGCAAACTAAAGTTGAAACAAAAGACTGAAACAGAATAATAGATAATGTGGGATAGGATAATTGGGTAATAGAATAAAATGTTCTAATTCATTTTGATACCAAAAAGGTTGCATTCAAATTAATTTCTCAAAATACTTGACAAGGGAATATGTACTGGTGAACAGGATATTCACATTGTAAAATAACTTTAATACATCTCATTAGTAACTTAGACTTTTAACACTGTAAAATTTAAATTTTCAAATACCTACATATTTATGATGTCAGAGGATAATTATAGGAGGTTTTTTTTTTTTTAAATTTTACACTATACATGAAAGCTTGCTAATGAGAATACCCTTTTTATCAGTACATGGGAGAACATCTTTGTACCTTTATTGTACCAGCAATTCAATTTGTTTTTTAAGAATAAGGTTAGCAAAGTAGTTAACTGGTACAATGTTTGGCAGGTTTTAAAATGTATTCATATTGAGGCTGTGGAAATTATGTACTTACAAAATGGAATTTAAGGTAGCCACTGGTACTCCAGGTAGTAATACTTGTGACAACATTCATCTAAGCTAGGATATAATTTGGTGTAGTCTAGTGTTCAAAATCCATAACAGCATTTGCTTTTGAAAGATGAAAAAAAAGGAAAAAGTTGTCAACTTGGCTGTGAAGAAATACAAAATGTTAGAAGCTCAGTTTTTCAGCTTGTGCAGGCAAACCAGCCTTGTGGACTGCTTTTTATTAGAAACTCCATTTGCTTACCTACAGCAAACTCAAATAAAGACACAAGTTTAAACAGAAATGTAAAGAAAAACGAATAGAAAATCAAACTTAGAGAATAATCCCATTAAAAAACCTACTGTCTGGATAAATGGAAATATTTCGAAGTAAATGCTAGATTTCCAATGAGGTTTTTGTGTTATTGTCATTCAAATAACATTGCAAAGGTCACTTTATTGAAATTTCATGCCTGAAAAATCCATATACATTTTTATTTCATAGGTTTTAGAAATGGTTTTCCAGTCACCAAAATCAAGTTATCTTAAGCAGTACAACAAATCAAACTACCTAGAAATACATTTTGTGCTATTGTAAAATACAATAAATATAAAATAAATACTTACAGCTGTTTCAAAATTCAAGACTTTTGAGTGAATGTAGCAAAAGAGATCAGATAGAATAAATTATTTACATCAAATGTATTTTTCTTCTCAAGAGAAATATGTCAATAAATAAGTCTGAGACTCAGAGACAGTGTTTAAACCTTAATTCATGACTTGAATTCCATGTGTGGGGGGCCATGATCTTAATTTTGTTCCTTTTTCAGGGTGAGGCTCATCAGCCTTACTCCCTCTATTCCTACTTTCACTGCACAGTAGAAAAGAAGGGACAATATATATACCAGACAATAAAATGCTCTTAGTGATAAAAATACAGTTTTCATCTTTTCTAGTGATATAACTCAGATAGAAAATAAATGGGAAAGCTTAAAGATTATGAAGAAATCCTTCATTTGATGAGCAGTATGTTTCACCCTGAGAGGAAAAATTAGAGAACTGCAATATACTGCTCAGGCAGGATGAATGGAAGAGAAAATCCATATTCACTGTGTGTTTTCTTACTTAAGTGATGTTGTAGTTGTTGTGAATTTTGAAGTGAAGAACTGTGTGTTGAAATGTGGTACTTGCTGCAAGGCATTTGTACAGACTAGGGCTTTCATAAACCTAATAATCTTGTAGTTTGGAACAGATGCCATGCATCTCCTCTTTGAGGAGAACTGAAGAATGGGTCACAACCTAACAAACATGCTACCAAACTGTCTGACTAAATAACTCCAATGGAGCCTGAATGCTGGTTGGCTGCAGCAGCAGTATTAATGGAGAAGAGGAAAGTGCCTCAAATATTACCCTACCTTACCTTACTTAGGAGTAAAGGGGCCATTTGTATCACTTCTGATGATAGAGACCTGCCTTCTGCAGGAGTCATTTCAATAGACTCTGAAGAGAGCCATGGTTTTTCATCTTCAGCAAATGCCTCAATTTTGTACTTTTTTTCCTCAAAGAAACCATCCATGATCTAGAAAGAGGGGTAAGGGCAAACATATCAGTGTTACCATGTTTTTTAAAAATAAGTGATAGGCACAAACCTTTTTCTGTTGCTAGATAAAACATGCAGATTAGTCTTCTGAGAAAACCTGAGTATATCTCAGTTATCAGAAATTAGATTAGCTTGAAAGTTAAGTATATTTAGAATACTGAGTACTTGGCAGAGAAAGTCTCCCTGTCTGAGTTGTCTACACCTGTCACAACATGGTTTCATTCATTATGTTTTGGGATCCCCTGGTGCTCCCACAGCAAAAGTTAAGCATCTGACAAAGCACAATTCATTTTTAACTAGGGAGGAAGATGGTTCTCTAAAACTTAAGAGAGAGCAAATCATGTCTCTGAGTTCCAGATCTGAAGTTTCCTCTTTCTGTTTTGCAATGATGCACTACAGTGCCAGCAGTACTTTTTATCACATTTCAAAATGCAATTTCAGTCACTATCTCAATCTTCATGAGTCTCCAAAGGATACTGTTTTCAACAGTCTTAGGGTGCAGTATACTCTGTCTGCCTTCATACTGGCTTGTATCATCTACTTGTGTGACTAGAAGAAAAGGAGTTGAAATGCTTTGTGCATAGTTACATATGCCTTTGATTTATGAGGTGTTTTACATTACTGATGGAGCAAGAAGGGACGTCCCGAATCAAATGCTAAAATATGTAGGAAACGAAAGGACATGAATCCCAAACTTCATGCTCTTTGTTGCTGTCAGAAAGCATATTCCAGTGCTCAGTCATACAGATTAGACATTACTGCATCAAAACAAATCTATTGGTATTATATAGATATAAAAATACAAATTATGATATTTATAAGACAATATTTCCAGGAAGGTCAAAGAATAAAGTAACTGGACAAAACCTAAAAAATATTTAGAGATTTATGACTGAGAAGAGTCTTTACTCTCGATCAATTTTCTAAAAAAAAAAACTAATAAAAAAAGATGTATCAACTCCTAGAAAGTCAGAAGTGTTAGACAGACGGAATTTTTTATAAAACCAGAGGTATCTGGTAAAAGTGTTTCTGCAGATTATTGATAGTAGAATTGTTTTTCTAGTGCACTATAGGGAATCGTGTCTATTTTTACAGAGCAGAAAGGAACTGTTTAACATATACTGCACATTCTCCACCAGTATTGATGAGCATGCTGAGCTGGAAATTTAACAAATTCTCCCTCTTTGAACTAATCATAGCAATTTCCTCACCCTTTTTCTTCTTCTCTCCTTGTTCCCCTTTTTCCTTTGAGACTTTCAGTTCATCTCTGTAAAAAGTGACTGAAAGGATCCATTACCAGCTATTTCAGAAGAAACTGTGTTGCTGTGTCTAAAAAATAGCTTTTTATACCAAGATATTATTTGTGTCAATATAAGCAAATCCCAGTACTTCTGGTGTGGTAGAAATGTGCTATCTCAGGGTCAACATCAGGAAAAAACAACCATAATGCATTGCTGTGAGCTCTTTGACAACAACCTCACAGCTTCTCTCCACTGATCTGCTATGGCTAATAATCATAATTATCATAATAATACTATTATTTTATCATTGATTATTACCAGGTTCTTATCCAAATAAAAGAGTATGTGTGCAGTTCTAAACGTTGGATAAGGCCCTATAACATTTAAACACAAAAGTAAGCTGGAAAGAATATTCTCCCTCTTGAAAGGAATAAGACATATCTGTTCTCTAGTAACCTAAATGTAATAGCCCCCTCAAATAATCATGTAAGTTAGTACACAGTGAAATCCATTCTTGTAGACAAAGCTTTACAATGAGGGTTAATTTCTGAATTGAAAGACAAGGGAAAAGAAACCCTACAATCTACCATAGACATACTCTGAGCAGAGAAAGAGCTTGAATTGCTTAATTTAGTTAGTTTTGAACATAGTTCCACGTTTTATTAAAAAAAAAATTAAGAAAAAAGGGAAAGAGAAAGAAAAAATGNTCACAATGTCTGTTTTGGGAAGGGGAATAAAAGGGAAAGAAAAAAAAAGGAAAGGGAAAGAAAAAAGGTAAAGAAAAATGGGAAGGGGAAGAGGAATAGAAAGGGGAAGGAGAATGGGAAGAGGAAGAAAGAGGAAGGTCAACTGCAACACCTGGAAAAAAATTCAAAACATTGTAAATCAAGCAATAACAGCCTGGGTAAAGTAAAGCAGACACATCTGTCTTTTCAGGTTTGATGTAAACACCCTAAGAAATACAATGCAATGCCAGTATGTATAGCAATATGGAAACAGACATGAAGTCTGTTTCCCTGATAAAATACATTATTGTCTAATTTATAAGGAAATGCATTTCCAGCTGAGGAAAATAGACCCTAAGTACCCAAGGTAATAGTATCCTTTGGTCATTTGCTGTGGCAAAGATCAGTTTCAGAAAAGCAAGCATTCAATTAAATTGATAGCTGTGTTTTCCTTTTCAAAATCTGATTAGAAAAAGAAGCAGAAATAAAATTGTGGTTAGCCATCATTTGAAATAGTGCTTTTGAGTAAATCCTGAAAAATGCTTCCTTTCCTGGATGAAAAACAAATGCTAATAAATCTGACTTTAACTACAGTGAAATTTCCCAAAGAGACAGAGGCAGACACATCACTGAGACAAATAGTGAGATTACTCACGAAGGTAGAAGATAAGTGATTAATGTATGCCTGACAACCTGCAGTGTGGAGAACATGACTGAGAGAGAACTGTTTTGGAATACTTTTGATTTTACTATAAGCTCTACTACGTACAGTACTACAGACCTCCCTGTTTTCATGCTGATTGAGTGCTTCTGTATTGGTCAGATGTAAGGATCCTAGCCAAACTCCTCTTGAAACCAGCAGTACAAATTGGGAAAAGCGAGTCTGCCTCACTGTTACTGTGAAAAAACACATCTTTGTCTTCAGGCAGCTACTATCTGGTTGTCTTACAACTGCCCAAGAGGGATGATGATGTATGCAAAGTTTGACAGACTAAAGTTAATAGATATAGCACCTACCACAAGGGTTTCTTCTTTTATTCCCATTTGCAGTTTCGTCATGATCATTCACCCAGGCAATCTAGTTAGGCCACCATCTCTTCAAAATAACTATCTTCCATTACTTTGCCATGTGCAAAGCCTCCTGATTGTAGTAGTACATATCATCTAAATTATCTGCCTCAGAGTGTGAAAAAACTTTTATTGTATTAATCATATACTACCTCTCTGAAGTAGATTCATTGTTGAATGTACATTCTGTAACATTTAATAACTGAATGAAAAAAATATTACAAATCAATCCAGTATTTTTTTTACTATCAAAAGCTTCACTTTTTAGCAGTCAATAGAATATTTTGGATATACAGTGCAGATAATAAGTGCACATAAGGAAGATGGAGTAGAGAGAGGGCAGTGCTAACCTCAAGAGTTATGCAGCCCATGCAAAATACACAGTAGCTTTTTCTATACCTTGGCAGGAGATGTAAAATAATTCATATCTAATAGAGCTGTCTTGGTCCATCTGGCACAGGCACATATATACTGAGCAAATCTTCAGGGAGACATTTTCTAAAGAATAACAGAAATCATTACTTCACAGCACTTCTGTTACCATTCTTAACCAAATGCTTGTTTCCAGGTCATGCAGACAGGCAGCTTGTTCAATGGGGAAAAAACTCATGCAGAGAAATTACCAACCTGCCTTCAGTAATGCATCTTCCTGCCATTCATACAGTCAAAATTTCTCTTATCCCAATTCTGTGGTATAAAGAAAAGTGACAGACTACTAGGCCCTTATGTCTGGCAACCCTACTGTCTGTGTATTTGCCATTTCCTGATTAAAAAGCAGCTAATATCACAAAAGGTTTCAGCATAAAACCCACTTGCAATCTCTATGGTCTCTCAGTACAAAGACAGCTTGTCAAAACACGAGACAAAAGTCTGAGTTCTTCAGTTCCATGGAAACGGAAGAATTAACAAATGTACTTTTTAAAAAAAACTTTAGCTGGCATTTGAGCCAGTCTTTTAGCAGAAAACTATTAAAAACCTTCCTGTGACTTAAGAAGTACTGGAGTGAAATGGATGCAAAGTGTAGAAGAGTTATTTGGGAAGCATAGAGCAGCAGTCAGAAGAAGTAGGGCAAACAACTCAGAAAAGGAGGTGGGCTAGCAGAGAATTTTAAGGTCAGAAAGATCAGCAGCTGACATACTGTGGGGTTTACATAACAGCAATAGTTGTTACGATTCAGGAATGTATAGAAAAGACAGGAACACAGGAAGATGCTAAACAACCTTTTCGGTAAGGTGTTTTTCGGCAAAAGTCACTACCTTTTCCTCTGGGACAGTACAATACTTTCACGCAGCTTCTGCTCCACAGACCTCTGAAATAACAGGAACAGGGCAGCTTTTTCCCATTCACACTCCTCAGTGGACAGCACTTGCTAACAGTAGCTTCTGGGGTTGCTTCTATAAAGTAAACTAAGCCACAGGCTTTCTGCTTTATTTGTCATTTCCAGTCAAGCACTGAAGATGAAAAAAGCCTGCAGCAGTACACATCTCCAAGGCACAGGGCCACCCTTGCAGCTTTTGAGCACCTCTTGAACTTAATCAAGTCTGCACTGCTACAGAACATTGAGGTTTGCACTTTTCCTAGAATGTTAGAGAATGAGATAGCAGCATATCCCTGTTTTACTACACCTGTTTCTGTTAATCTGCAATTTAGGACTCTGCAGAGAGCCCAAGAATGAACTGAAGGTTCAGTAGCCTTTGCAGTCCGACAAATACTGTGAAGAAAAAGAAATTGTGCATTACAAACCCCACCCAACTCTTGAGTACCTGAACCAAAAATAAGACAAGGATGCAAGACTATCAAAAGGAATTACCATATAACCTGTCCTGATTGTTATATTATTTATTGAGCATTCAATTTTGGTAACTGCTGAAATTGGGATACTGGGTTAAAGTTACCTTTGAAGAACAGTCTTCCATCCCCACCTTAGCTGCTGGTGCTGCTGGCTCATTTTTTTGTTAGGCCACACCACAGAGGCAAACACCTCTTCAAAACCAGTAGATTTGTAGTGATCAAGATACTGCTAAGGAAATCTTTCAGCTGTTTTGGCAGGCAACAGTTTCACAGTTGCCCTGGCTAATTAAAAAGCTTATGGATTGTCAGGTAGGACTCAGCAAATTTTGTAAGCTTTTTCCCAGCTCCCACAGTTGCTACTTATTCAGGTTGGTTTCCATTGCAAGCTACAGGGAAAAATTCTGCAGTCAGGAATTCAATTAAGTTTGCTTTTGAAGTCTCAGATTCTTCACATGCAAAATTGATCATTGGCTAGATCCTTTGCTTCATTTAATCACAAGTAAAAATGTTTACATTTCTAAAAAGTAGTCTTTTTCCTTAGCTGTGAAATGTGAAAGAACTGTGAGCATGTATTTTTCCTCCTTCTTGTAATTTCTAGGTTTTCTTTATCCTGAATGTCAGACAAGTTGACAAACTCAATAACTTTTCCACCCCCTCTGCTATCATAAAGGCAACATTTATCTCTGTGGACAAGATATTCTTCAAATCCATCTTATAAAACTATTTTATAGGAAGGCAGGAGATTGACAGGTTCCAATTTATCTCTGCACACTACTACCCCTCCATTGCTATTCAGGTACTCTAGATCTATTTGCATGTTCATAGCAACAGGCAATACACACTACTACAGAAATATTTTTCCCCCTTTCAGGAAACATTGAGTTTACAAACAACTATTACTGTATCTTCAGTATTTTGCTTAGCCTTACTGAGTCAATGGAGGCATCCAGTGATCAGTTTTAACAAGAAAAAGCAGTGGTTTATACCCATACTACACAATAAAGCATTCTTTTTGATTCGCAGCTTTACATTATGTGCCTACATATCACAGCACAGTCCTCAGTCTTGGTCAAGCCATATAAACAGCTCCATATGGCTATGCTGCCTCCATTTTGTAGGACTATCAGAATTGAAACTCATTCTTGGTGTTATTCCAGAGCTTTGCAATTTATAATGTAAAGAGACCTTTTAATATGCAACAAACCATTTAATCACAGACTTAAATACTAATAAATGTTTTATCAGCAGGCATTTATTGAGAGTAAATTTACAGCATTAGACTTCAGATTTATTTTTATTGCATTCCATAGGAGCAAGTTAAAACTGCTGCCTTTACACAAATAATTACTGGTGGAACTAGGCAAGATTATGTTATCATCTTGGCTGTCTTATAAGAATTGCATTTTGAGTTAATGACATCTTATTGTCTCATACTAGTTAAACAGCAATGACATCTATATTTTTCACAACAAAAGCTTAATCATAAGTACATCTGTCAAGATTTCAAAATACACTGCAGACTATTCTGCTTCATGTGTGTCTTTTCTTAGTTCCTCCTTCCCATTCTGCCTCTCCCCAAGTGACATTTAAAGATCCACTTTCCTCCTCCCAGACCTATGTCTGAAAAGCAATCAGCTGGTCTTCCAAGTGCCTGACACTTGCTTTTTGGCAGTAGTTAATTTTAATGATGCTGCAATTTACAATTTCTTTGACATTTACTCTAGAAGATTTGTGCTCCTGAATACATTTATGGAATTTATTTATCCCCAGTTGTTTTTGAAACCCAGATAAAGTCAGAGACTGATCATTTCAGGATATTTTCCTTGAGTGTTTGTTAAGTGCTTTGAGTATCCCACTGCTTCTTGTACCACTCCTGTGGCTACTAGGGCACTTCAGCCATCCCTGAATGCTTAATAATCTTTAATAAGTCTTCGGTGAGCTGAAATAAATAGACAGCTAGATAAAAAAAAAAAGTATCATCTGTATGCATAAAATCCATCAAGAATTTACATAGATCTATTTATTTAGTACATCTCTAATATGCTTCAAGATGCTTGCAGCATAATATAATCAAGTTAAACATGAGATTTTAAAGGACAAAAAAAAATCCAACTACCCAAACACGTTGTCAGTCACAGGAAAATCTTTCAGATGCAAATATTTCAGTGAATGAGAAAAAAATCTTTCCAGATTATGTAAACAAAAAGAATGTGAGCTGGGGAAGGGAAAAGAGGAAAAGAGACTCACTGTGAGTGAGTGAGTGAGTGAGTGAGTGAGTGAGTGAGTGAGTGAGTGAGTGAGTGTGAGTGAGTGAGTGAGTGAGTGAGTGAAAAATCAGAACTGGGGAAAAAGATTTCAAGTTAAAAGCCTGCAGGGTAGAAGCAGATAAAAAGACAACGCACATCTCCTTTTCTAGTAGAAAATAGGGAGACTCAAGTTACCTATAACAGTATGATGATATTAACCCATTTCGTCTCTGAAAACCAGAAAAGCTTGGCAACCTCAGAATCCAGCAGTGGCACAATAATATCTTAGCTGCTGGTGGCAGACAATGGAAACCAATAAAGTATGCAAAATGTGCACTGAAAGGCAAATAGTTATTTAAATCTATAAATAACAAAAGAAATAAAATAATTATTCTTCTGTGATCTTTTGTTTTCATATGAAACTCCCTAAAAAGTACAATTTTTAATAATATAGATTCATAGAAAGACTTGGGTTGGACTAAATATCATTTAGTTTCTTGCCTTAAGAGAGCATGGAGAAAAAAAGACTCCAGGACAATTTAGTGTATAAGATAAGATAAAGTGAGTAGGTCCTTTAACGAAGTCTCAGACCAGGGGAATGTGTATAATGTGCCCCCTCACTCAGCGGTTCTATGATTTTACAGTAAGGTCCATCCAATCCCAGATCTGTCCACCCCTGGTTCTGCCCTGTTCTGCCCCCTGACATGTCCCTTTGGGAGTTGGGTCTGGAGGCATGTGGGACCCCTTCTTCCTCAT
>VYXB01000459.1:1175-54401 GCA_013397135.1 Pachyramphus minor | reverse complement strand
GCCAAGCCATGATGATGATTTGGAGAAAAAGTAAAAAAGCGGATCAGTCTTTGTATAACCCAGGACAGTCATACTGCGGTATATCTTGCTTGCTTAGATTCAAACAAAACTCAGACTTCCTAGTAGCGTTTCTGAGTAGCATAATCAAACAGAAAACAGCACGCATTTGCTTAGTCAATTAATGAGAACTGAATAATACATTTGTATCTCCTCACAGCCTTTTGTAGAAGGCCTTATTCTCCTTGTTATAGCTTCGTATTTACTCCTTCCAATCAGATACCTGATACAATGAGTAGTTTATGGAGAATCAGTATTTTCACCTAATACATTGAAATTATCTTTATGGTCATGCAGAAGCTTATAATCTGGGAATAGTGATTTGTTTTCATTTGACATTCTGCTCTGACATATATTTTTGTGATTTCATCTCCTATTTTCATATTTAGAAAATGAAAGTATTAACTTTTAGACACTTATTTTCCTTCTACTGAAAACTCATGAAAATTGATCATATCTTTACCTTCTTGACTAGCCTCTACACTACTTTGTAATATGTGCAATTAAAAATCTGCGGTAGTTCAGAAAAACTTCTCTGTTTATGATTCTTTCTTTAAGTGTGCTTTTACCCTTTTTAATTTTCAACTATTCTGTTTTATGTTTCAATTTATGGTCTTGTTCTAATAATTTTGCTTAGCCTATATACTAATTTTAAAAAGGGAATGGGCTTAGACTCATACAATAGTTTGTCATCTTCTGTCTTGCATTTTGTATCATTTATTATGTTGTTTTTTTACTCCTTATATTTAGAAATCTACTTCAATAAGAAGGTCTCACAGAGTGTAAATTTTTAGGTTTCTGACAATTGTTGTACAAGCTCACTGCTAATATCTTTAGACTTAGAAGAAATTAAAGGGGAATTGGAGAAACATTGGAAGTTTCATGGTATGTGTAATTGTTAATATTTCGTTATGTGTTTAACAACTGACTAACTTTTATCTAAAAACTGAAGCACACATATATACTTTTATATACATGTGTATATATATATATATAATCTCTGAGACAGCTTGTTCGGTACATTTAAAGATGTTTAGAAATTATACTATACGTCTTACAATATAAAGAAAAATATTCCAATTAAATTTGCTGCCGTGAAGATTACAAATACATAAATACGTCTGATGCTTTTTTCTGTGGCAAATCATTAAAATTTAAAACAAATATTCTATTAAGCCTTTTCGTTTATTTATTTATAACTTTCATATTTATATATTTATATTGTTTGGCTATTTTAAATGATATAATATATATTAACTTACTTCCAAAGAGGACAAAATTTGTTTCTGTAGGTAAGTCTTTAATGTACATGAAATATTATGGTGCTGGAAAGCTAAAGGATGGAGTTTGTGTTCAACAGAGAAAAACTTATCTTAATTTGCAAAAATTTGGAAAGTATAAGCATACTGCCTACTGCTAGAGTATCTTTCTAATTGTAAATTTCTAACCTGGTTATATATAATGAAATACATAATGTGCTTTCAGATGTATCATTTTTACCATGCGGAAATATAATGGCCAGACTTCGCGAACGAAGATCTGTGGAAGGTCTTTGTACGCCTTCCAGCCTGCGCATTGGATTTATTTTAGGTGGGACACAGTGCGCGCAGAACTGAGCCCACCCTTTAATCCTAAGGTTCATCTGCCGGGGCCAAGCGAGCTTGGACAGTGGCAGCGAGGTCCTCAGGACATAGGTGGATTGCCTTACAGGGCTAACGGGCTCCACCTACCCGGGGAGTTTCCCCGACCGGGAATCGAACCCAGGCTTCGGCAGTTACAGTGCCGTATCCTTAACCACTAGACCACCAGGGGCTCCCAATGCGGAAATATAATTTTTTCACATATTGTTAACACAGAGAGAAAATTAAGACAATGATAACCATTTTTATCTATCTCTAATTCCATCCATAAATAATGAAATTTGGTCACTTGTTACTAATCCAGGAGCTTCTAACCGTACTCAGTCTGTTAAGAGCAGTGATCTAATCTGGTGTCATTCTTAACACAGCACAGAACACGCATTTTTAAAATTAAGTGAGCTATTGAATTGTATAACATTAATTTATTGTATGCTCCTCATTAATGGCACTTCCCCCACCTCTTTCCATAGACTATTTTTTTAATTTTATTTTTATGTGACAATGTTATATCACAAAGATTGTGTAGATTCAATTTCTCTTCCAAATAAAAGGTATGGTCCTGTAGGTTTTTAACTTCACTGTCCATTTCTCAGAACACAACACCTTAGCAGACCAAGAAGAATAAGAAAATTTAAAAATAAAAAGAAAGGTCCAGAATTTTCTTTCCCCAGACACCGAGGAAAAAATTTATAGAGCTGGATTTTTATTTTTATTTTTTTTTTCATTCTGGCTGTAAGAAATTCCATCCTCAAAATAGGGAGAAAATAGTATTAAAATATTTAATAAATTGATGTACAGGTGAGTAACTTAATGAACTGTCATAAAGTTAGTCCCAAATCACACCAACAATTTGCCGTATGGCTTATCTATTATTTGTATTATAATGCTAACCTGTGTCTGAGTGTGCTAAGGCCTTCAGTTACTACCATTAGACCATTTGTGAGATTACCGCATTTTCATCTACAGTTGCTCTGTAGTTGAAATTATATGGAAAAGGAAAAAGGAATTCATATAACACCAAACACATTTTTCAGTAAAACATTTCTATTTTGATAGAAATGCTTTGGATAACATATCAAGTCAAAGAAAAAATGGTGAGCATTACACAGATGTTAGAATACCTAGGAAAGACATGAAAGGTGCCTTATCCTTAATGTAACCACACACTATGCATTGCAGTTTCACAAAACACAACACACCTGTCTCAACAAAGAAAATATTATTGTATTTGTTTAATGATCATATTTTTTTAGCTTTTGCTCAGAAAATGATATATTCCTGAGAATAGAAAAGTCAGAGTTAAACAGACTAAGGATACTACATCAAGAGTTTGAATTTCTTTATGTGATAGGTATTAAGTTTTCCCTTTCCAATTTTTTTAGTTGCAAAACAAGATAAAAGGTCTTACTTTAAAAAAAAACCCACAACATATGTCTGTGTAAAAAATAGAATTAAAAATTTTCAGAAAAAATTACATAGCTACTTCATGTTTTCTCAATAAAAAGACTGCTACCAATGTCTCCAAAGGCATATTACATAGTTCTGAATCTTTTGCATAAACCTCAGCCATTTGGAGTCACCAGCATTGAAAGGTGTCACTGTATTGAAATAAACCTTCTATTAACTTTAACCAACAGAGGATCTTGTGAATAGTATGAATCCAAGGATGCATCTTGAATTGTGTAAGGTTTTGACACAGTCTGTGGCATTCTCATAAAATATGGAAATATATTTGAAGAAAATAAGTGAGATATACATATGACTCTAAATCTGAAGCTGAAGACTACATTAAAGAGCTGAGACAGAACATTTCTGAGGATGATATAAAGCTGGAGTCAAGCACATTAGCCAATGACATTATTTCAAATTATTTTAGAAATATTGTGGGGAATCAAAATAAAATTCAGTGAAAACAGATTGGAAATACTATACTTCAAAGGAGGAATCAACATAAAATGGAGACATGAAACAACAATGTTGCAGGAAAGATATGGAGAAACATAGACTAAAAATACATCACACTTCAGAATACTGAGGTCATAGGCAGGGCATGGAATTTTAACACTTTTTTTTTTTTTTTTTCCCCCTGCAGATGTGGACTGAATCAGTTGAGAATTATGAGTGATCCTTTCAGGGCTTTGTTTAGACACAACATTAAGAGTGGAAGTGGAAATGGAAAAGGAAAAAAAAAAAAAAGAAAAAAGATACCTGCTCTTCTAGTGATGATGAAAAGCTGTCTAACACAGCTAATGCAGAGAAAAGTTAAGGAACCTCGCTGTAATTCAGAAATAAAAGAATACCTTTTTCATGGTTTTCTTTTCTTCAGAGTTTGAAAGAGACGAAAGTTCAAATATACTTTCTTAATGGAGAAAAAGATATTATTTCTGCCCAGTGTTAACTTTGTTTTCCAGCCCAAAGAAAAGATGTGATAGAAGCTAGGCATTACAACATCGGGGCCGGGGGGGAGGTGGAAGGAGTTAAAAAGCATGAAAACAAACAAACAGCCCCCAAAAAACAACACAACCAAACAAAAAACAAACAAGGCCAAAAAAAAAAGAAACAAAATATTGAACAGAAAATGCACATTTTCTCAGGACAACAGTCTGCAAATCAACTAATGAAAATAATCACTATATAGGCACGGATGATGAGGAAGCAAACAAATACTGTTACCTTTTTCTCATTGATTGAAACTTATTTAATAAAACTCAAGCAGTTACCATGGTATAACATCACAGATATTTATCTTAGCCTAAAATACCAGTAATATTTTTTCCAGCCATAAATTCAGTATGCTCTAAGATTTGATCCTACAAATTCAGAAGTAACATTATAAGTTACATTTATCCTTAATGAATATCAGTAAATTCTGCTACTTTCATTTGTATTCTTTAATAGATTAAACTTGTTGAGAAAAAAAAGCAATAATATACAATAATTGTATAGGCCAGCTTTATTCAGTGTTTAGACATACATAGTATTAGTTCTTGAGGTATTGGATAAGGGTGTTATGATGATGGGCAGGCTTCATGTCTTGTACAAGACTAACAAGACCTCATTCAATTTACAGATGTTGCTCCACAGGCGCCACACAGTTTCACAGCTAAGAAGTCTCTTTAGGTAGAGCATCATTATTTAATTTGGCAAAGCAAGCACACAGTAATATTGAGATCTTCTGATAGGTAATTTGGGTCTAACAGGAAAATGTATTCTACCAAATCAGTCAGGGTATTGCTATCATTATTCTTGGAGAGGCTCTTTGTCCCAGTCAATTTCTTTTATGCTGCTCCAGTACTAGCAAAGTAATTTTAATCTGCAAGACTCCCCTCAGTATAGAAAATTACTAACAAAATACACCACTATTTCTTGTATCTCCAGAGTATTCTGCACAGGGAGACCATTGGGAACCAATTTTAGGGTAGTGTATTAAAACGTGGGCTAAGGCTAATGTCAGCTTCAGTTCACCTGGGGAGATGCCAGTCATCTGGGGAGACACCATCCACCTGATACAAATTAATGCATGTCCCAGAGTCTGAACTGCTACAGCATATAGCTAATGAGCTGTAAACGTAAGGGAAGGTAGCCAGGATTCTTAATTGCAAGCAATTTAAGTTTACCTTTGGAAAGCTGAATGATATCAGCTTTTTGTTTGATAAAATTCCACATGAACAACTCATAATTAAAAAAAAAAAAAAAAAAGATGTTTCAAACTGATTTTTTTCTGACTTCATTCTCATTCTCTGATTTTTAATTTTGATCTAGAGGGCTGGAATTCAATGACTGGTCTAAAGTTTTAAGTAAACTGGGAACTTTTACATCTTGGTACCTCAAGTAGTTTGGGCACCTAATGAAGTTCAGAAGTAACCTTGGTTGACTTTATTGTTTGACAAGAGAACCATAGCTGTTTCAACATGATTAGAGGAGGGACTAGCTATGCACTTTTGAATAGAAGCAGTTTTCTTCAATAGCATAAGTAGGACATTTCTAAGAACATTTTACAATATCTAAATTTTATACAGAAATATTTTCCAGAGTATTTTGCATTTCTATGACACAGAAGTCTGAAAATCTTGTACTACTAAAATTATTTATTGTATTAATGCTGTTATTATTCCTATGGGTTTTATGCCAATAACAAAGCTGTTAATGTCACCAGAAGTGGGCTTTGTTTATATGAGTATAAATGAGATTAGCATTAGTCATAATTATGAAATTTATCCATATTAACTTAATAAATATCTAAGAACTGTAAGTACGTGAAAAACACAGTAATACTGAAATACCAAGTAAACTAACATCATTCTATGTTCCCTTGTATCAAGTATACAAAAATATGGAACATGTGACCTCACAGGAATTCAAACACATTAATTACTAAATAAATACAACAGAAAGTAGGTCACAATGGCTTTACTTTTCTTAAAAATCACACATTCTTTTTTTATACGCAGTTGGAAGTGCTGTTCTTTTTTATTACAATTCCTTGCCATGTGCTGTATATTATACATAATTCCGGGTTATTAAATTCCTGAAGCATGCAATACAATGAGCTTAATAGATTTTATGCAAATCATTATATAACAAAATAAGAGCAGATGGTCCTCAACACATCAGAATCTTTCCATAACAGCTTCATATTTTGTTTAAATTAAACAGAACATAAAGGTACCTCTGTGACACCTAACTTAATTTATTCTGCCCCACTGTTTCTCTTTCAGTTTTTCTCTTTCTTTTTATAGTATTAAACTAAAATATTTGTTCTAATTTTCCTTAGATATTGAGTTGTTTACCGTTTCTGAATTGTGCTGTGAACCTATACAGATATTTGTTTATTCCTATTTTTCCATAAGATGGAAATCTATTGCTATCTATAACACATAGATCATCTCACAGAAGTGCCTAAAGGAAAGAAGGCAAGCTTTACACTGGGAATCTTAAACTAGTATCTTTTAAGCTCTATTGCTATACAAATCTATGATATCTTTCCCATAAAACTCATTCATTTTGCATTCTTCCGGACACAAGCCATGTCAGAAGATGAATAGTAGAGCAAATAAATCTAAAAGAAGTTATGAAAAAAACAAACAAAACCAAAAAAACAGTCATCAGAAGTAAGGAACTAAAAAAATAAGAGCCAAATAAATTTTTTCTGTCCTGAGAGATTTTAACGGCATACCTGAGGTTGGTTTCTCTTCTGTTGCTATGTAAAATACATATCTCATGATCTTTTACATCTATTGCAGCAAATGTTCCAAAACTATGTCTAATTACATGCCCATTACTTTGATCTTATGCAATAAATAATTAGTAATATTGTAATAAACAATGAATGAAATATGAAAGGGGTATGAAAACTATTTCAAAAAACCACATTTTTCTCAGTCCTGTTTTGAACAAAAATGTTTAATATTATAGATCAAACCTTTTGGAGTCTTTTTTAGTGCTTATTTGCTCTATCTTCTCAGTTTTTCAGAAAAGCAATAATGCAATTCAGGGAAAAAAATACTGGACAGTATACTCTACTGGAAGTGGTTTAACAGGTGCAAGAGGTATAACAAACAGTTAAAATTCAGTAACTTCCCCTCTTTCCTTCTTTTTCTCCTATTTGTTTTTTTTTTTTTTTTTAAATTTATTTTCCGAAAAAATTTACTAAGGATTATACTATTCCAGTTAATAAGATCAATTAATTACTGTGGGGAGGAGAAAGGCATATCCCCATCTTTNAAAATACTGGACAGTATACTCTACTGGAAGTGGTTTAACAGGTGCAAGAGGTATAACAAACAGTTAAAATTCAGTAACTTCCCCTCTTTCCTTCTTTTTCTCCTATTTGTTTTTTTTTTTTTAAATTTAATTTTCTGAAAAACTTATCTAAGGATTATACTATTCCAGTATATAAGGTCACGTATTAACTGTGGAGAGGAGAAAGGCATATCCCCATCTTTGATTCTAGACAAAGGACAATCCTGTTACTGGTCTTGCCATGTAAACAAAAAATGTTTCATTTTCCAGCACAACTTTGACAAAAGTAGTTGAGTAAGCTTTCAGATTTTATTTGGATTTTTTTACTGAAATGGTGCTATGTATTCTTCAATAAGGGTTATATTTTTATCCATTTCAGCATAATTCAAGAATACTTTTCCAGAAGCTGTATCTCAGCATTTCAGATTTTCTAGATAGAATGTGGGAAAAGTCATCACCAACAGAGGTAACCAGTACAAGCTACAAAATTTAATTTCCCTTTCTTTCAGGGAAAATAATAATTTTCCTATTTTCTTAATATAAATGAATAATTTTTAACAAGTTCAACAAAATTAATAATATCAAGAACTAATTATGATGTAATTTTTATAAGATTGCACCCTGTTTAATCTGCTTTTATCCCTGTACAGGCACTGGAAACCTATTCCAAGAGTATAAATCCAAGAGCAAAGTAGATTGCTAGTCAACACAAAACTGACAGTTTTGGTTGTAATAGAATATCACTGTCTGAAATGGAAAAAAAACACATTAATAGTTTTCTTCTTCAATATCAGGATAATTATACCCTCAAATTAGGAAGAAGATTAAAAAATACAAACACGTAGCCTATCTGGATACTATAAGTCCCTATGACTTTCCTGCTCCTAAATTCCAGAAAGCTATCAAATTTGCCCCAAACTTGGATGCCAGAAGCTTCCTCCAAATTGTCAGGAATAATGTTTTTCCATCTGTTCTGCCCTCTGTCTATTCATTACAAGTGTCAAATTTTCCATCATTCCTTTAAAATTGTGTGAGTTCAATTGATGGTACCCTACTTTAAAACAAATCAAAATGTCTGATGTGATATAAAATACTTTAGGAAAGTATCCAAACCAATATTTATTATGTAGGAGTTCAATGGATACTTTTATATTTTGGGAATAAGTGACACTTTAAATTAATTAGAATCCCACAAACTTTACACACTATGAAGAACAAGTAATGAGATAGAACAATGAAATTTCTTTTTCCTGTCAAGATCAGAGTCTTATAGAGATTAAAACATTTATAGTTACAGGTAACTTGACAAAGTAAATATTTTTGCAATGGATACAGTACATACTGTACATACAGTACGCACTCTATCCATTAAGGTTAATTTTCTCCAGTGGAGAAGGAGTGTTTGAAAGTCAGAAGCTAGCATTTGTCTTCACTACTGAAGATGAAATAAAGCATTTTCCTTTACCTTTCAGACATATTAATAAACTCTTCTCAACTTCAGCATAAGTAGAGAAAGACTAACTGGGAGTATTTCTTAAGATTAACCCTTAATTCTTTTTATTCTACAATAATAATTTTACCTTTTGTCTTGAGTATCTGAAACACTCTCCTCAAACTTTAGTATTTAGTCATGAAACAGATTTTATTACATTTCCTCACAGCTTCCGTGTTTCTTTTTCTTTCTTTTTGCTACTGATTAACATCTATTCTTCTTATGTTTTAATACTTAAATATATGTACTTAAGAAAGAATGAACTGCTTGAACATGGGAAGCAGTGAATAAATTCTTTATTTTGCTTTATTTGTGTGAGTGACTTTTGCTTTACCTATTAAACTATCTTTATCTCAACCCATGAGTTTTTTCACTTTTACTTTTCTGATTCTCTTCTCCATCCTGATCAGGGTGAGTGTGAGCAAGGAACTATGTGGTGCTTAGTTGCCGGCTGGGGTTAAAGCACAACACAACTTCATGTAATCTGTTTTGAAAAATTTCTGGAAAACATATATTTCTTAAAGGACAGTGTGGGTTTCCTTTAAATTCTTTAAATCCTTTTGATAGTATTTTATGCAATCTTTAAGTCATTCAACCAGTAATACTCCTATTAAGTAAAGAAAATTCTTCTTAATTTATTCCTTTCAGTGATCCTGAGAAAGAGTCTGGTAAATGCTGAGTATGCTAATGACTATTAAAGTCTCTTTCTGTTTCCCAAACTCAAAAAGTTTTGCACAAACCCATAGAACTTTATGTTTTCCTTCCACTGTTTTAGTATGCATATCCACTTAGGTTTTCAAATACACAAAGAGTGCCAAGAGCTTAGGGTGATGGTAAGGACAAAGAGAGGAAACAGGCAAATTATTTGCCACTGGTCTGAAAACAATAAAATGAACTTCTTCCAGTGCTTAGACTGTCCAATGTAGTCACAAGAGCTCAGGACAAAAATCTGAGTTTAATTAGTTCTGCATTCTTTGCCTCAATTTGGCCAAGCTACATTAAATGAATTTCTTGCCAGCCTGCTATTGGGATTAATCATGTATTCTCTGTAATTGTTTTTCATTCTTAGCTTACATATGTCCTCTACTTTGATTTCACTTTAATGTTTTTAATTAATATACAGTAGTTTGCATGTGCATGTGTTTGTGTTTGTAGATATGTGCACAAGACATAGGTAAAAATGAAACCCAAATTTTTTTTTTTAACAATGTACATAGTGATCACTATATTTAAGAGTGCTAAACCTTTGAAAGTAATCAAATATATCACAAGTGCCATGATAGAACAAACTATTGTTTTGTGTGGTCATGACATTCAATCGTGTTCAGCACCCTCATGGTTCTTTCCACATTGTATTCACAAGCTAAAATTTTTGCAACAGTGTAGCTTATTAAGTCTCTAAGAACAATATATTTGAACATTTAAAAGTTACTGATTAAAAAAAAAGAGGCAAAAAACCCCAACAACCACTAGAAAAACACACAACAAACTAATACTTCTTATGAGTCATAGTTAAAGGTGGCATGAAGAATACTTAGAAGCTAGAAAGAAAAACTGGGTAGATTCCTCTAAAATCTTTTATATTAATGTCTGTGGAGCGCTAATGATGTAATATGCATATATGTTGAATATATATATGAGAAATCATGGGTTCTGCCAGACTTACAAGTAAAAATAAAATTCTGCAGAAGTTTTCTATTCTGCTTCAACTTTCTATCACAAACCTAGATCTGTTCTTCTTTCATTGTTTCTACATTCCTGTATTTTAGCTGGACCTAGTCTCAAAGAAAAGCATACAAGTAGCTCTATGCTGTCAATCTCTTTTATTTCCACATACATTAATGAACTAAGGAAGTTATTGGGTTAATTTAATTATTAATCCTGCTCTACCCTTACGGGGTTTAAAAGTATCATGCTCAATCATTCTGCATGTGGCATGTGTCAGCTATTTGCATATGTAAGTTATGGAGGCCTGCACAAAATAAATGAAGATACTAAAATAGAGGTCTCTAAATTCTTAAATTGGCTCTGGTAGGTATACCTGGACTGCCATGGTTCAAAGTTTTATGATTTAGACAAATGCTTACTGTCTCAGTGGACAATTAAAAATTCAGCAAACAACACATATAACTTCTCATCTGCCAACATCTTGCTTCAGAAAGATCTTCTGAAGAATTAATTAGGTGCAGACCAATTATACTATATTGTTAGTTACATTGTTAAAGATTACAAAGCTACATTTGCAGAAACACATCACATGTACTTTCTGTCCACATGCTTTCTAGTAATACTAACATTCATACTAGAAAAAAGCATGAAACAGATACCAAGTAAAAATTCGGTCTATGTAACTAGAAGTTGGCATGGTTATCTATAATTAAAAAAAAAACAACAAACAAACCAAAATAAACAAAAAACAAAACAAACAAACAACCAAAAAACCCCACCTATTTCTGTGAAAAACCACCTTAAATAGTGATGATATTAATAAATTCATCTCCAATGATGAGATGGTAAATGTTTGTATGACAAATAGAAAAGAAAGAGATAGTCAAAACTAAAAAGAAGAGTCAGAAAACAAGAGTTTGCGAAAGCCAGAACAGATTATCTTAAACAAAGGATAACAAGATTGAACTAAAACCAGGGAGAAGTGAAAATGAATAAAATACAATGGCAAAGAAAACTAAAATAACAAAGGGACTACTGAAAGAACTCGACATTAAAAGAGATGCAATGTAAAAATGGAATGACAGACTATAGGTAGCAAACCCCATCTGATTATTTGACACATTATGAAAAAATATGAAATATGAAAAGATTTCCTCTTGATAGTTTTTAAATTGGGGGTTTTTGGTTGATTTTGTTTTGGTTTTGGTTTTCTTTCTGGTTTTTTTTGAATCAGAAGTCCAAGACAGTCAAAATTTTGAAAAGGAACTGCTTTGGTTTTGAGAGAAAACACCAAAGATGGCAAAAGCTTTCAATCTCCTAAATTGTGTTTAATTAAAACACAAATAGAAAAACTGCTAAAATTTAATACTTTAAAAGGATTTGGTGTGATAAAATATAGAATTATGAAACAGATTTCTGCTTTGCCCACTGTGTCAAAACAGAAATATTCTCGTGACCCCTTTCTGCACCAATTTTTCATTTAGAAAAAAAACAGACCCAATCTTTCAATTCTTAGTTTTTTTACCATTCTAAACTATGGCTTTTGCTCTGGTACTTGTTGGCTGCAACTTTCCTGTTCATCTCAGGAATCTCAGCTGAGACACATAACATAGGATTAGGATACACTGAAATAAATCCAGTTGTACTCAGAGAAGGAGCATGCCCTTTATCCCTTCTTCCAGAAGACTGCCTCTACTTTGTGATGCAGTTGCAAAGACAAGGTGAAGTCACATGTTTTAAGCAGAAGATCAGTCACACAGAAAACACATGATAAACTGCGAACAAGTCAGTCTCCTGTCATACGTTTCTACGAGCTATGGGAGTTAAAGCACAACAAAATCATAATAACAGCTTCATCTCACCAGGGATGAAGCTGTTATTATGGGATGACCATAATAAGCACAGGGATGACCCATTGTGCTTTAAGTAAACTCTATTAAAGGAGAAGAAATGCATACAGATAAACAGGAGCTCTTCGCTGCGTAAAATTGCTAATAAATAGAATTGCTTAACTACTTCTTGGAGTGGTTATATCTCACTACCTGCTGAGTGGTTTTGTGCTTTGGGATGAACCTCTCTGCTGTAACAATATAGGAGTAGGCCTGAAAGTGCCAATATATGAACTCTCTTAATAAAACTATTAATTAATTTAGTCTTCATGCAATTTCTTGTAAGGTTTCTTTATAAGCAGAAGTCCTTAGTCCCAGCATTTTTTTTTGTGGTCTACCGAAAGACTCATATTGTCTTGATTTTGCATGTAGCATTGCTACCTTAGGGTTTACCCTGACATACTCTCATCCTCACTTTTAACTTCATAGAGTGCAGTACAATGGTCACTATAAGGAGCCAAACCTATTTAGGGTGTTTCAAGAAGGAAGAGAAGCAATTCACAGCCAAACAACAAAAGAAAAAAGATGGTTCAATAGAAACAGAAACAGAAATGAAGACAAGACTCAACCTTAATAGCTTATGGAAAGAATTGTATTTCCTGCAGTTGCTGACACCTTTCAGAACTTTTGAAGTCTTAGAAGATATTTTACTCAGTGAAAACTGTTATATTGCTGTGTAAATATTTTTTTTCCTGTGTAATTTTTATTTTTTTTAAAGTCGTAGTTAGAAGCACAATTTTTCTTGTTGTTGTCATAATCAGATTTATGGATTATTACACCTGGTGAAGTTTAACTCTGCATGCAAATTTTTTTCATTCTTATTGCGACCATGTAGTCCTCTAGGATAGTACTGCAATTGCTAATAGATGGTCTTAGGCTTTGTATGGAATTTGCAAGGCCTAAAGATCAAGGTGCTTTCTTCACCTTACTGCAGCTTTTACAACTGTAATGTTGCAAAAGGCCTGACATAAATACATAATCAATGTATAAGTCAGAAACATTTGATGCCACTTCAAAATTGTTATGCCTGGCTGGGTCAATCATATAGCAGTTGAATATGTAAGTCATGCTTTAAATTACAGTAGACATAAAGGTTCCCAGATCTTTACCTGGATGTCTATTGAAGAGGTTCCTGAGATATCATGAATATTAAAACTCATGACCTCAGATGTCAAACTTTTTGAAACTAGAATATCTGTTCCAGGAAAGAGACAATCTGGAATTATGAAAGAATTTAGAGACATTTTGGAATGAAAAATGGGTTTTGTTGGTTTTTTTTTTTTCTGCAAAAGAGAAATCAACAAAAGTAAAAGAGATGGTTTAAAAATAAAAAGGAGGTAGAAAATACACACTCTGAAATCACAGATCAGACATAAACCTCAGGGTTTCTAGTCCTGTGGCACAGAAATATGGAGGCAAATGAGAAACAAGCTGGAAGCCCAGAAATCTGATGCTTAGGAGCCAAGGCTCTAATATAGGCTGGCAGGAACCATAACTGTCTCTGTCTTATCAGAAGTTCAGCATGAATAATGCATTTTCAGTCTTCTCTCACATCTCCAAAATCATAGCTTTCTAAATACAACCTGTGACACTCAAAAGCTTCCAGCCAACCCTATCGTCCTGAAAACTGAAATGGTACTAAAGTAATACCATGGCTGCCTTTGTGGTGAGTTGAACCTGACCGGACACCAGGTGCCCACCACAGCCACTCTATCACTCCACCATCTGAAATGATAAGGACAGGGAGAGATCACTCACCAATTACCATCGTGGGCAATACAGACTTGACTTGGGGAAATTAATTTAATTTGTTATCAACCAAATCCAAGTAGGATGAGAAATAAAATCTTAAAATTACTTCTCTCCACCCCTCCTTTCTTCCCAAACTTCATTTCAAATTCTCTACCTCCTCTCTCACTGTCATCATCACAGGGGATGGAGAATGGGGCTTGTGGTCAGTTCATCAGATGCCATCTCTGCTTCTACTTCTTCTTCAGAGGGAGGACTCCTCACACTCTTCTCCTGCTCCAGCATGGGGTCTCTCCCACAGGATGCAGTTCTCCATGAACTTCTACAACTTGAGTCTGTTCCACAGGTTGCAGTTCTTCACAGACTGCTCCAGCGTGAGTGTCTTCCATGGGGTGAAGTCCTTCAGGAACAGGCTGCTCCAGCATGAGTCCACCACAGGGCCATAAGTCCTGCCAGCAAACCTTCTCCAGAGTGGGCTCCTCTCTGCACAGGTTCTGCCAGAAGGCTGCTCTAGCACAGACTTCCCACAGTTTCATAGCCTCCTTCAAGCATCCACCTGCTATAGGATGGGGTCCCTCCAGGGTCTGCAGATGGATCTCTGCTCCACTGCAGACCTCCTGGCCTTCAGGACAGCTGCCTCCCCATGGTCTTCACCACAGGCAGCAGGGCATCTTTGCTCCAGCACCTGGAGTATCTCCTCTACCTCCTTCCTCACTGACTTTGGTGTCTGAGGGTTGTTTGTCTCAGTCTCTCACATAGTCTCACTCTTCTCTGGCTTCTCCTGTGCAATAACTTTTTAGCTTCTTTAATATGTTACCCCAGAGGTGCTACCACCATCACTGACAGGCTCAGACTTAACCGGTGGTGGGTCCATTGTGAAGCAGGCTGGCATTGGCTCCACTGGGAAGCTTTCAGCTTCTCACAGAAGCCACTTCTGTAGACGCCTGCTACGAAAACCTTGCCACGTTACAAGCCCCATACAAAAAATTCTGTTGTTTTTCACAAATGGAAGCTTTCCCTTGGCTATTAAGGAATTTTTATTGCTGTGAAATTATCTATTACACTTTGCTGTTATAGGAATGATAATGCTGAATTAGGAATTTCCAGGTGTATACATGGTGTATGCATAGTCTTAAACTTAGTATCAAAGTTAAACATCTCTGTTCTCTAGGAAAATCTTACTTGTGCTTGAGAGTATTTGTTAAAGCTTGATCTAAGAAAAGATGGTGACTGGTTTTGAAGGATGATAGGGGCTTTGATGTACTACAGGATCAAAGGGAGTAACAGCAATGAAATAATCTGTTTTGTGGACAGTGTGTTCTGCTAATAATAATACACGAATAGCAGTCTTCTCTGTTTTGCCCTCAATTAAGTATTTTGGCTACTATATATCTACATTTTTCTTCACATTTTACAGCATACTGATTACCAGACTATGTCAAAGGCTATGAATAGATTTGCTCAGGGAGAAAATGGTGTTATACCAGTTACACATCATAGTAGATTGTTTGAACTAGTTTAAAAAAACAAGCCTAGGGAATAGCTGAGGTTGGATGTTACACAAAAGAAGACATTAACAACATTTCTTTTACAATGAGATTTTTTATGGTCCAGATGGACACAGGCTAGGAATTCCCAACATATATCACAGGAAAATAAGATCTGGTGACTAACAATGCATTTGTATCTTTAACATGGAAGGCACAACTTTAAATCAGAAGTAGAACAAGTGGAGAATTTGTTAAGTAATCATGCTATAGGATTTGGGATTACACCTTGAGTCTTAACTGAGCCAGAACTGAAAAGTTCTAAACAAAATATAGGCATTTTCACTACATACCACATGCCTCTGAAAATTCCCAGAAATTACATGCAGTAGTTAACACCACAAGAAGTAATATGCTCCTTTTCCTGTCACACTGGACCCCAAAAAAAGGGGGAGGATGCCTTCTTTTGTTGTGCAGTGGGGACCTTGACCTCTTCTCTCCCAAACGCCAGCGGTACTGTGCAGGGAGCAGGGCAGGGACACAACAGGATGTAGGTCAGCACTGATGCCTTGACTTCCCCCCGATCCAAAGGGTGATTGCACTTGTGCCTTGTTTACTTCTTACGGGAGACACAGGGCCAGCAGCAATCAAGCATGAATCTAACATGGCAAGTGAACAGAAACAGCATATCGTAATAGGCAGATAAAAAATGAATAAATCACATACTGGTAGAGCTGGAAATGTATTTGTACCAAAGAGGAGTGTAGAGAGAGTGGCACCTAAACACATACATACACCCTTAACTGGTCAGTACAGAAAGTGTTGTCATGGTTGAACTGCTTCAAGGTGTGATGCCTGAATGAGGTTCATAAACCATTTCCCAGGAACTCACCCCTGTGGCATTGTGTGAAAAGCTCAGTGAGGGACACTGCAGCAGGACAGATTCTGCCTTCCTGGACAGCCTGCCCAGCTGGTTTCTGGATGTAACATTTCAAACCTGTTTTGTCATTATACACATAATGTAAGGAGATAAAAACATTGCAGAGAGAGTGAATATTAATATAATTAATTATATATCAGTTATAATAATGACATATGTTGTCACACTGTAGGGGAATATCTCACTTTGTTAATTCCAGGGTCATCTTCAAACAAATACTCTGGTTGTATCTGATGTCTTTAAACCTCTGCTAAACAGACCCTGAAGCAACTGCAAAGTTTTTGCCTAACATTTCTTACTTTTTAAAAACAAATGTTTCAATGACGTAATAATAATGCAATATGTAATATATATGACTCTGGTGTACATTTAGAGAGCATAAAAAACATGCTGTTTGGAGAAAAAGTAAATTAAAATGGTAGTTAATGGCCAAAGATTCATGCTGACTGCATTAGGGGGCACTAGAAATTAAAGATTCAACCTGCAATGCCCTGTTTGTTTTAATAAAACAAGACCTCCAGTCTTTGCAGAGTTTATTATTGTGTTGTTGGGGTTTGGTTGGGGATTTTTGGGGATGTAACTTCTGATGTTCTGATGTTAACAGCTGTTTTAATCTTGGATTATTGTAAATAAACTGTCTTGATTTTATAGAGTCTCCCATAGCTGCTTTTTTTTCCTTTTTTCAATTGAAAACTCAGTGGGACTTTGACTAAAATGAAAAAGAACCAGAATGAAATTTTATTTGGTAAAGTTCTTTATACTTTCCATGATGATTCTTTGAGTAGTTCTTTCATACTCGAAAGTTAAGATAAATTTGTTAAACAATGTTGTTAACAAATAAAAACAATTGATGAAATACACTCTGCTTCACTAATTTCTGTTATGTATATATATATATGCTTTAGCTGCAACAATATATTTATATCAATTTTTTGGTTTATATTGCGTTCTAACTGATTTTATTTGAGCCTTCTTTTTCAGTGGTAAGGTGGGGGGGTTGTTTTATTTTCTTTGTGTGTTTGTTTTTGTTTGTTTGTTTTGGTAACACTCGCTATAAAGCAGACACACATTCGAGACAAAACTATGTTCTGTGTTTCTCTCTAAGAGTTATTATATCTGTTATATACTTTTATACTGAAAGTTGTAATACTTTTTATCTCCCAGGGAAAATGTGTTAAGCTCTCTGGATTTTGTAATGTGTGTACATGTGATGATGACCACTGCATAAATATCACACAAAAATCAGTAAATGATAAGCTCAACATGAGCCAGCAGTGTGCCCAGGTGGCCAAGAAGGCCAATGGTATCCTGTCCTGTATCAAAAATAGCGTGGTCAGCAGGACAAGGGAAGTGATCCTTCCCCTGTACTCTGCATTGCTGAGGCCACATCTGGAGTATTGTGTTCAGTTCTGGGCCCCTCAGTTCAGGAAAGATATTGAAGTGCCATGATCTAGTAAACGGACTGTAGTTGGACCAAGGGTTGGACTCAATGATCTCTGAGGTCTTGTCCAACCCAATCGATTCTATGATTCTATGATTCTATAATAGTAGTGTCTCCTTCACTGATTTAATAATTTGTATGGTAATTTTAAAGAGACTGTAGTGCTGATTCAAAAGATTCTTGAGGATGTAATACTAAGAATTTGCTTACAAAAGTAGGGTGTCTGAAAATTAGGTATTTCAATGTCCAACAAAGAGGACCACTGGGCCCTTCTCTAGATCTGGGCCTGTTTATCTAAGAAAAATATGTGTTCTGATAATGTGACTTATCCAGCTGCAGGCATCTATTAATGACATGCCCTTTGCCCTCATCTTTTTGTCATTCAGAATAGTACAGAATACTGTGTTCAGAGGTGACAACTAAGTATCAAATAACTGGGAAACAAGATCCATGAAACAATATTGAGAAGTTATGCTAAATATTTGACATGAAGTATCAGAACGGGATATGCTCTATTTCCTTCAGATATTGTCATGGTTTTGATTTTACAAGACTATGCTTACTTTGATTCTTAAATTATAAAGTCCATCTGTAATTAATCTACAGTAAGTAATGATTCAGTTATTTTAGAATAAATGCTGTTCTACTTTTCACAGATACAACCTGTCAAAAATCTTTAATTTATAGAAGTAATGTTTATGCTCATATGTCTATAAACAGACAGACTTTTCTTTCCTCTCATGCTTTTGCCTTCTTTTATTGCCTCCGAGACCTTTCCTTCACATAGATGGCACGAGTGTGTGATCTTGCACTTTTATTCAAATAACAACATTTTAGTAGTTTTGATTATTTAAAACAGTTTGTAAATGTCAAAATCAAGTATCATTGTCTTTTGCACTTGATTAAATTCCAGGACAGAAAAGTGAAATTACCTTATTCAATATGCTGACTTAAATGTGTGGAATCAGAGAATCATGGAAATATAGGATGATAGAAAAAAAGAATCATAGACTCATAGAATCATAGCCTAAATCCCTTGCAATGAGCATAGACATCTTCTACTGCACTGCTCCAGCATCCAACCTGACCTCAAACACTTCCAGGGATGTGGCCTCTACAGCCTCTCTGGGCAACTTATGTTTTTCCATCCTTATTGTAAAAATTTCTTCCTTATGTCTAGTCTGAATTGACCCTCTTTTTGTTTGAAACCATTATGCTCTCTCCTATCTCAACAGGTTCTACTAAAAAATCTGTCTCCATATTTCTTATAAACCACCTGTAATTGTTGAAAGGCTTCTTTTCTTCAGGCTGAATAACCCAACTATCTCAGCCTGTCTTCATAGGAGGGCTATTTCATCCCTTTAAGAATTTGTTGCCTTCGTTTTGGACCTGATCCTCCATGCTGAGCACTCCCGAGCAGAGTAGAGGGGCAGAATAACCTCCCTTGACCTGCTGGTCAAGCAGCTGTACTGCTTTTGATGCAGTACAGGATATGGTTGGCTTCCTGGGATGCAACTGCACAGTGTCAGCTCATCCACCTCATCCAACCTCCCATTCACCAGCACCCCCCAAGACCTACTGTCAATCCCTTCATCTCCCAGCTTGTACTGAGCCTTGCCCTGATTTAGGTGTGACATCTTGCACTTGGCTTACTGAACCCCATGAGGTTCCTATGGGCCCAATCCTCAAGATTGTCCAGATCCCTCCAGATGGTATCCTATCCCTCACCTGTGTCAATGGCACTGTTTCAGATTGATGTCTAAAATTTGCTGAGGGTGCACTCAATTCCACTGTCTAAATCATTGATGAAGACATTAAACAGTACTCACCCCAGTGATAATCCCTGAGGCACACAACACAACTTGTCCCCAGTCTCCATCTGGACATTGTCTTATTGACTACTATCTTCTGGATATGACCATCCAGCCAGTTCCTTATCTACTGAGCTGTCCACCCATCAAATATCTCCAACTCAGAGAGAAGGATGTTATGGGGGGACCAGGCCGAAGGCTTTGCAGAAATGCAGATAAATGACATCTGTAGCTCTTCTCTTGTCTACTGATGCAGTCACTCTATCATGTACGTCCACTGGGTTTGTCAGGCAAGACTCGCCATTTGAGAAGCTATGCTGGCTCTCCTAAATCATCTCCCTGTCTTCCATGGGAGATGATTGGCAGAAGGAACAGAGAATCTGTTCCTTGATCTTCCTAATCACAGAGGTTGGGCAGACAGCTCAGTAGCTCCTAAGGTCCTCCTTTCTAATATTTTTAAGAGTGGGTGCAATGTTTCCCTTTCTCCAGTCAGTTGGGAGTTCATCTGGCTGCCATGACTTTTCAACTATCTTTGAGAGTGGCTTGATAACTACATAAGCCAATTCCCTCAGGACTCTGGGATGCATCTCATCAGGTCCTATACATTTATGCTTGTAAGGTTCCTCAGGTGGTCAGGAACCTGATCTTCTCTTGCAGTGGCAGTAGACCATGGAATTCCTGCCATTTTTTTCTTCTTGACACCTACTCTTCATGGGTTATTCTTCCCAGAAACCTTGATTTGTTTATCTCTTAGATGCTACAAATGATTAGAACCTTAGTCCAGAAAGTAAACTAGTGGAATATTAAGCAAACCTATATGTGATAAAAATGATTTATACTCACATTCAGAAGAAAATAATAATGTGTCGCTAAGTAGTTGTTTCTCTTGTTATGACAAATTTGAAAGCATGACCTGTGAATGTGACAAAGAAAGTCAATCTGACGTCACAAAAAAATGGGCATGACTAATGTGCATTCCTTGACATGCTCAGGTTACATGACATGTATATTTAATGTATGGAAAAAAATTCATTCTTCCTGACAGCTATTTACTTTACGTATTTTATTTTTTTCTTTTACTGTGCCACACCTCAAGTGTGATCACAAATACCCTGTTTGGCATTTTACTTACAGTAATTTTTGTTGTCACATTAATTGTAATACTTTCTTTATCTTAACATGTTAAAAAAATATTTTGGGTTATATGCTTCTTAGTTGTTTCAGCACCTAATGTTGTAGGAAAACAACAAAATCATTCAAATATATTACTGTACTTAATTTTAGAATCACTACTATCCTTCAGGTCAATTGCTCTTCTAGGATGATTTAATCAAATTGTAAGGAAAACCTGTAGAGTCCAGGGATTATTTTTGTTGAATGAACATGTTCAGATACAGTTCTGAAATCAATGAACTGGAAAGATGTCAGCTCATACTGGGAAGACAACTTAGCTGTATGGTAATAAACACACCAGGAAGGTGTCATGCAAACAAAGCCATAGCTTGCAGCAGCAAATGACAGTTCTAAATTAGTATCCTTGTCCTTGAGCTTAAATTTGTATATGCTTCAAACCTTTCTGATAAAATGCTCAATACTGCACTGTGAAGTCAGCAGATTAATGCCTCTCTGGTTTTGCTGGATAAAATGATACGAAATGCTATAAAAAAAAAGTGGGGAGAAACAAGCTCACTCTATTAATTTTTTTTTCCTTTCAGGAACAAAAATGTAGCAAAAGTTGTGGTATTCCATAGAAATGTCAGTACTGCAATCTGTCTGCAGAAGTGTGCATAATTGGGAGGACCTTCACTAAACACAATGTATATGCAGAACCAAGTAAAAGGTCATGTGTTATTATTCACTGTGTAGTGTAAGAGGTAAGAGCAATTAAATAAGCCAGAGGGAAAGGCAAAAGCATCAGCAGCACTCCTAAGGATCTTAGCTAAATTTTAGAAGTTTTAGAGTGGGAGGATACCATATGTATTGGTTCTTATGGCTAGCATCTCTAATTTCCGGATGAGAGTAAAATCAAGAGTCACAGTCTAAGGTATCAGCAAATGCAACTATGAATTAATTAGGGAAAAAAGTATTATTAAATAAAATAAAGTAGGAAAATCATAAGGTACAATAAATTATTCAAATTTCCCTCCCAGAATACCACCAACACCACATACAAATCCTGATACATAAGGATAGAAGAAAGCTTTTTTTTTGCAAAATGAGAGTGCATCTGGCCAGATTCGCCAGTATTTATGTGATTTGTGAATTCCTGCATTAGAGTTATTTTCCATTTTTAAATGCAACTTAAGAAGCTGGGGTATGCAGATTACTGGGTTTTGTTTATCCCTATGCTCACTTTTGCTTCAGTCACAGTAGTTAATTTTTCATCCTGGGTTAGAGTAATCTGTTGCTAAAACCTGTTGTGAATAGTGACGTGACTGATCGTGTAAACTCATTTTCATGTTAATCTTTTTTAGACAGTGGGACAAAGATGGGAACACCTGAAATGCATTTGTTTTTTATGATTGCTGAGAGGTGGATCTGCCAGCTAAATATAACTTAGAAGACATAGTAATTGGAAAGATTGGTTCAGTTTTCTGAGGTTCACTTAGTCTTTCAGCAGTGTGCCATACCTGTTTCAAATGTGCAGGGTTATTACATGCAAAATCATCTTGTGAGCAAAAAAGAAACATATGAGTAAAGGTGATGGTGTATTGCTGGTATAATAAAAATCTTTACAAACTAATCAAATAATTTTTTTTTTGTAGCCCAGATCTAATTATTAGAAGTTAAAAAAAAAAAAAAAAAAAACCAAAAAAAAAACCTACNTATGAGTAAAGGTGATGGTGTATTGCTGGTATAATAAAAATCTTTACAAACTAATCAAATAATTTTTTTTTGTAGCCCAGATCTAATTATTAGAAGTTAAAAAAAAAAAAAAACAACAACCAACAAACAAACCTACTCTTACAGAAGGTCTCAGTGCTAATAATAGAGTTAGAATAGACATACATCCACAATCTAGCATATACCTCTTTTTCAGGGGCTATGTTCAACATTACGCAGTCCCTTTCTGCGCTTGGGTTGAGAGCTTCAGTTTGGTTGTGGCTGTGCATCAACTTACCAGTATCTTAAGTCCTCTACTGGGAGGATTATGATGCTGGTTAGTTCTCTTTTCTCACCCTAGGATTCATTTTGAGTCACTGTTGTATATTTGCTAGTGTACTTCTGCAGGTCCGTGTTACTGTGCAGGGTAAATGTGACATATCTTACACACTCATGTTTTCTTACCCTGAGGCTGGTTAGTCTCAGTTTTAGGTCTTCTTTTCTTTAGTTGACATTTGTTGTTTTTTTTGTAGTCTGGGATCTCCAATGCCTTTCTTTGCCCTTCTCTAGTTAAACCCTATGCCTGCATTTTTACATGGTATCCTATGTTCCTACTTCCAAGGCTCCCCCTATCATATCAGGGTTGTATTCCTCTATACTATACCACTATATTAGAGTTATATATATTTCATTTGGCACAGAATAAGTTATTGGGACTGCTATTTGTATAAAAGTATGTTTCTATCACTTGAATATAAATAAAAATAAAAGAAATCATAAAACAAAACAGATGAGCTACCTTGTCATTAGAGAAAAAAAAAACGTTTAGAGATTAGCAAAGTAAAAATAAAACTGCAGAAGAGTGAACACAAGTTGAGACAAGATAACCATGACAAGCCTCAATTTTGCAAAATCAGTGCAAAGGCTGTGGGTTGTTGCTAACAATGCTAATATCATATGTATCGGTTAACTTTAAGCTTCAGATATTCTGAATGGTTTACAGGGAGTGTATAGCAATAATTATGTCAACTCATCATATGTTCCTTCTGTTTTGAAGTCAATTCTATAGCAAGAGGGTGGATTTTAAAATATGCATGCCTTTTAAGCAGGCTATGCAAGGATGAAAAGTTTTTATACTCTTCTAGTCTGCCAGATTGGTCAGGGATCAGGCATATGTTATGACCAGATGTAGAACATGAAATCATCAGTTTTCAATTCTAATGAAAGAAATTAAGAGAATGACAAGCGCATCTCAGCAGGTTTAGACTTCTAATGTATGCATATAAATATATAGGTTAATATATGCAAGAATTTACTGTGCTGTAGTAAGAATAAAGATATCATTTAAAACTACATAGCTTTAATGGAAAAATTCCACAGTACCTGGATTATTTTTTCATTAGCTCGAATGTTATCCCACTATCTGGTATTAGAGTATTTTTCCTTTAATTTTTCATTAATATATATGTTATGCTGCAGTTAAATTATGCAAATAGAAATAATAAATTCTTACAAAATCGTTATATGTCCTTGCACTGAACTGAAACCTCAAAAAAACCCAAAACTTTTCTTTAATATAATATGGGTTGTAAGATAGTTTAAGTTATAATGTTAAGTTAGTGGGTTTTGTTGATTGGGGGTTTTTTTGGTTAGTTGGTGATTTTTTGGATTTTGTTGCTTGATTGTTTGGTTTTTCTTTTTAACTATACTAAAATAACCTGTTAAAATATTTAATTGGATAATAAATTGGATAATAAATGGGTAAGTATACAGCCACAATATTGTATATAGTTTTCCTTGTTCCTTTAGCTTCAGAAAATCTTAATGAAATACTACTACTACAAAAAAAAAAAAGTTCCAAAATTAACGCAATAAACAGGACAGTTTATTCAGTAAATTGTAGTGCATTGATTAATATTCCTTACTACTCCTTGAAGTAAGTTATTTATGTATATTTAAGCTCTACAGAAGCAGAAATGGTAAATGTAAAGCTTAAACAATTAGGACCAAAGCATGTCTCACGAATAATAAACTACAGTGTAACAACTAAATCAATTATTATACTTGCATTTTAACTGACAGTGAATTAAGAATTCAATAAAATAGGAGGCCAAATACTCCTGCATAGAAATTCCATATGTATGCTTCAACAAGAATATATCAAGTGGTAGACATTACAATTTTTTTTTGGTTGTTTGACCAGGTTTTAATCATAAACATGTCTTTAGGAAATGACAGGCTGGCACAAAATATGGTGAAAGAACTACTAAAACTCCAACACAACTTCATGAAAAGAAAACCCAAAACCTAAACCAAACAAAAAACCTGCAAGAATACTATAATCTGGATAAAATCTCTATCTGCATTTTACTTTCTGAAAGGCAAAATCTTTCAATGATCTGACATAATATTTTTTACTACTACTAAATCATCCCTAGTTGAGAAATATTTTCATCCATAATGCAAGATAATGATGAGTTCGTTGTAAAATAGGAAAAAAAATATAGTTAATGTATTGATATCTTACTTGGTTAATAGGAGAAGTTCGGAAAATAAATTACTGGAACACAGACAGGAAATGCAAAGCAAACAGTTACAACATATTTGTGGTTTAAAGTAAGGAACAAGTATATTAGGACTAGTATTATGATAGTGAGTAACGATAGTAGACAGGTGATCACATGGTTGAGTTTCACAGACGACTGGGTATCATATATACTGATTTAATTATACTTCCATAATTTACTTGTATAAGAAGACGTTTGAATGCCTACCAGAAACAAATTGAATATCTATATGTTGTGCCCTTCACTACTCTGAGACTCCAACAATCTGCTGAAGTGTGTTTGTTTCTCAAGGAGTTCAGGGTAAGTTCCTGTGCAACTGATCATAAACAACAGAAAAATTTATGTTCATATACATAAATAGGACCTTTGGGATTTTTAGTAATTTTACCTTTCCTTTGAACATCAGAAGTGCTTGTATTGAACTGATCCTGGTTTTAATGCTATATACCAACAGTGCACAACTGGATGTGATTGCAAATCCATTATGAATTCATACCATCCTGCATATTATATATTACACTAATACTATCAATGAAAAGAGATTTATAACTTCATCTCCCTGATTCTGCTGAAATTAAATGTCCTGTGGTTCTGGTTTATTAAAACAATACAAAGAAACTACTTAAAGTAGCCCAGATCTATAAAAAAGTAAATGAACATATTTCTAATACCTAATAGAACATTCTGAAAGCCTGATTAATTTATGTCAGGTTACACTTTGTGTTCCAAGCCTACTTGAGGACCACAAATTTTAAGCACTGTATTTTTCCTTCCTTTGGTTCAGGATTTAGATTAAGTTTACTCTCTAATTTTGTTTTCCTTAAAAATGTGCCTTTAAAAATAAAAAAAGTCAGCCAAATAGATTTTTAAAATTATTGAGATAATGTTGGAAAGGGACTTCTATAAACTCCTTCCATTTGTAATGATTGCTACTTTATCACAAATACATTTAGTCTATGCCAGGAACTTAATTCTTGCCATTCCCTTCAGAGGAAACCAAGAGTTGCAGATTGTCAGGATCATTAACTATAAAATGAACACAAAAGGAGTGAATCAAATTGTTTAATACACTAGTTAATAATAACTTCATTTTAGCAATTGGTGGAAACTATGTCTTTTAAATTTACATAAAAAAAGAAAGTTTTATGTGTTACATTACATTCATACACACTATTTCTCTTACATGATGGTATCCACAAGAAAAATAATAGGCCTAAACAATAAACTGCATAGTAGATATAAAGTGTCAATTATATTATAAGTATATATTGTCTAGCACAAAAAGTGTTTGGCACTTGTGTACTCTGATCAGTGATTTACCTATTGACATCAGAACTCCAACATATCAGTCATTGTCAAAATTTCTGCCAAATTTTTGTGTTTCTATTAGAATTTCCTCCCACCTCTCTTCTACTTGAGCCCCCTACTATGTCATTAATCCAAAATTCAGTAGAAGGCAAAATAGACATTTACAAGCAAATTTGGTATGTTTGAGTTTCTCACCGCTTTACAAAACCAGAAGCAGGAGTTTTCTAACTTTCCACCAGGACATGCAGCATTTGCTGTTATAGATCTCATGTCGTAATAAAATCTTTCTCTGAATCCTGTTCAGTTATAGTCACAATATAGAACAAAGCTCGACATCTGTTTCATACATGACGTTAGTGCTATATAAGCCTCTTCACAGCAGCAAGCAATCTGTCTCAGCTGGGTCATTTAGTGAAAAAAAAAAAAAGTAAAATGGCAACAAAATACTGACATATTTCTATAATTTTTTTTTCTATGACGTAGGGAGTAGGGTTTCTTTATAGATATGTCTCTACACTTTATTTGAAATCCTTGTTTCATCATCTAGGGATAATAATATTAGAGAACTTTGTAAGGTTTTTTGTTTGTTTACTTGCTTATTTTGTTTCTCTAAAATGAACAAAGCAAGGGTGAAGAATAAATCAAGTGGACTGAAGGAAGACAGTATGCTCTGAGAACTTTATGAGCATTTATTTGGAAATGTCACATTATAGTGCATTGAATATTGTATTTATCTATATGAATCTTAATGAAAAATTCAGATACTGTTGTGTGGTTTAGCTGATTTTGAAATTGGAGCATATACATTATTTACTGGATATATTTTTTTCTTCTTTTGAAGTCAGCATGAAAGAAAATAGAGGGACAGTATTCAGTTTAAGACTAAAATTTTATTTTAGAAAATACTTCTTTTTAATTGAAAAATGCTATTATATAAAAGTATATTAACCTTCCAACTGCAAAAGTTCATTCTGTATCATTAAATACTGAGGATATCTCAAATGACTCAATGTTATACACTGTTTCTTTCTTTTTCTCCTTTTTTGAGTGACATTAATAGTTCAATATTTATTGCTTTTTCTCATATTATGAATATTATTTGAGACCAATTTCACAAAATTACATTAAGAATTTTAATTTCGCACAGAATGCATGTTGTCAAGTCATTCCTATGGTCTATGGTAATTTTACAGTTAATATAAATTATATCTGAACATCTACACATTTTTCTGTGGCAAATTTTGGATTTGGGTAACTTGGGGGGGAGGCAGGAAACTTCTTAAAAGCTGCTTGCCGTTAACAGTAGTAAAAGTACTGCATCCTCAATAGATAAAATTTTGATTCCAAAACAAGAAAAGCAATGTTATTGTCACACTCCAGGCAGTTCACTGCACCAGTTTCCTCGTTTTCATATCTAAAGGCCAGTACAGACAGTATTCTCAATTCTAAAAATCTTCATAGTCATTTTTAGCACAGATAATAAGTGACTGCTTTTACATAAACCAGAAAAGCACAGGATATTTGTGGCAGAGTTGAGAATTCTGTCAAATCCCTCTGTCTAAAACATGAAAATGTGCATATTATTACTTCATTTATGTTGTAAAATATCTTATTATAGGAAACATGTAAGTATAATGAATCATAAGCCTTTAAAATTATGATACCTGAAGGATTGCTGGAGGCAAAGAAACAAGTCTTGCTCGTGGTACATCATTACCAGCCTGTTTCTGATTAATGACTATCAGTTCTTGTAAAAAGATTCAAAGAAAAAATAATGATTCCAAGCAGCAAAAGGAAAAAAACTCATGTATGAAGAATGCTTGAAGTACAGTGCTATGGAAAAGAGTCAGGGGTTTTATTCATATAGTTGATATTGTATTATAGTCTAATCCTTTCACTGATGTTGTTTTGGGAGCTATCTGCCAATCATAATAGTTGAAAGATTAAATTGTTGTGTGCTGTAACCAAGATGCTTAATGTGCATGAATTTCAAATGGTTATATCACCTTCTTACTGCACAGAATTAAGGTTATCCCAAGAAATAGCTAGAAGAAGTTTAAGCTACAATTCAAATAAAATTAGAATTACTTGAGATTAGCTCAGTTAGTATAAAGCATGTTGCTAATAATGTCAAGGTTCATGGGTTGTACCCCTATACAGTCCATTCACTTAAGAGTTAGACTTGATGATCCTTGTGGGTCCCTTCCAACTCAAAATATTCTGTGATCTGTAGAGGAAAGCTAGTTTACTAAGTTTCACAGTGATTGATTCTTTCATCACCGCTACTTTTTTAGTACACTTCAGCAGTACAAATCTTGGCAACTCCAAGCCATTTAAACTCTAAATTGTTCAAAAAGTAACAAGCATTCTTAAAAATGAAGGAAGATTACTTAGACAGCAGACAGCACCGTGGTATATGTTCTTCTGAATAGCAGATTATCTCCTGATTTTTCATTTAATTTCAATTTTTTTTTAAAGACGTATATGGGCTAAACATTTGCAGATAAAAAAAATGCAGAAATTAGCAGAATAAGAAAAACTTCACAAAAGTTTAATGAGTTTTCCCACAGTGGTAACCTTAGGTGTTTAAGAAACACAAGTCACTCATACACATTAAGAGAAATATAAGTAAAATATTAGTTTTGTCTCAAAGTAAAAAAAAAAAAAAAAAAGAAGAAGAGGGATATTATGGAGTTGATGAATGTATCAGCAGAGGAAAGGAGACATGTATAGGTTCTTTTCCTTTTCAATATTAAAGTTTAAATACTTAGGACTACTGTTTGGGGAAAACAGATCACACGAACATTTATGCAGGAAAAGATGTGAAAGCAAGTATATTTTTAATATTCTTAGCACAGAGAAGAAATAAGAATAAAACTCATCTTGAAAAGCAAATAATTTTTGTATTTAAAATGAAATTACCATTCAAGGATTATCTGGTAACACTCAGTTCAGATGCTTTAACTGGAAGACACAACTGCTGTATGATGAAGGCTCAGACGATGATGAAGAAAAATTGGACTTTTGAACACTTGATGTTTACTAAGCACAATGAAAGTCCTAGGTAGAGTGGAGGCAGTGAGTGTATAAATACAATTACACAATCTCTGTCAGAATAGTCTTTGACCTCACCATGGAATGTTATAACTTATTTTCAAGCTCTCAGAAACAAGTTTATGTGACGAGTAGAGCCAAGACTGGACATCTCTTTTTTTTGATTTGTGACTAACTCAGAATTCAGGAACTAGGCATTTTCCATGTAAATGTTTAGAGACCTTTGATCTAACAGACAAGAATAAGGCTTAGTTTGGCAGTGAGTTGCAGATATACTTTTTTGGGTTTTTTTTAGCAGAAGTAAATGAGGAGCTAGAATGGATGCTTCTTTTTTATTACTTTGGTTTGCTGGGGTTATTTTTGTTCTGTTTTATTTAGTTTGGGATTTTTTTTTTAGTTCAAAATTAGTTTAATAATTGAAAAAGTAAATTTTAAATTTGTTTTTGTCTGGAAAAAAATCCACTTTTTTTGAGTGGATGTTAACCACTGAGATAAGGTGCTATGTGCACTTATGTATCTACATACACCTATATTAATTAATTCTTTCTCTTGCTCAAGGATATTATATTTTTTCCTGTTCCACTTTATAAACAAAGATGAAAAATAATTTCATTTTGGACAAGCTAAAATACCTACTAAGTAAGATGATTTGGGGGAATAGATATTTGAATTTTTTTATTTTAAGAGAGAAATGGGAAGATACCTACTTGAGGATCTTAACTACTAAGCACAGAAATATAATTTTCTTCTTCCTGCAGTTTTGTTTCACTAGAAAATAACCTTCTGCAGTTCTTTCAAAGAACTGCTACAGGAGAGGCTTCCAAATCCTCAATAGAGTTGCTTGAGCCTCAGAGAAAATCTTCATCCGACAAGTTGATACAGCTTTATACCTACAGTTTTCCTTTTACCTACTTGAAGTGGTTCACTGTTCAATCTACAGCTGCCATTTTAAAGTACCTAACTCACTCCAGAGATTGTGCAGAAGTCAAGGAACTTCACTCAAAAGAAGTTTTTACCATTATATAAAACAAAGTAACTTATAAACATTTTCTGTGTTTATTCATCTTAAATGTAGGCATACAGGGAAACTGTTTAACTTATTAGGATTTAAAATAGAAGATAACTATCTTTCACTGCATTACTCTTCTGTTTTATAGCTGCACTTATTATTATTTCTGTGATTATTGAATTATTGCAGTTAGCTGTGATGCAGAGGTAGGTGTAGCTATAGATACTGTTGGGCAGTAGCTCATGACCCCATTTCTTGTTCTAAGATAATAGTTCCTATTTTGATTAAATAATTTTTCTCATCATTTGGTAAAGGCAATATGGTGCTATTTGATTTGGGACCAATATTTTTATTGCTGTATTAAACATTTTCTTTTGATATAAGTTAATTACAGAAGTACTAAATCATTTGATTGAATTGGTTACTACCGAGATAAAGAAAGAATAGATCATTTCCTGCATACTTTCTTATATATATATAAAGGAAGAAATTTTTTTGACCTCACATGCCAGTGTTTGGTGTGTCAAATGATTAAAATCAAAGTACCAGCAAGGATTAGTGGCTTACTTCAATTCCCGTTGAGGTCGACATAATTTCCTGTGGGAGTTAAAACACAGAGAATTAAGTTATTTTAAGGGAAAAAGAAATTAAAAGAGACCATTGTATCTATTTCTACAATTTTTGTAAACTAAATAGTTACTTAAAACTGTAAGAGGGAGTATTAATAAATCCTAGACTATATTGTTCCCTTAGGGCCTTACTCAAGATATTAGATAATAGACAACAAAAGAAAAGTAGATAGGCAAGCTCCACTGTCACAATTCATAAAAGACTGATTCCTACCTACTTGCCTGTTTTTTTAATAATTTTTCTGAGAACCTAATTTTGCTGAAATAGCCTACTGAAACTTTTTAACTGTGAAAAGACAGGTCTAACAGGTGAAAAATGGAGGGTGGTTAAGATGTAATTTCCTTTTTCCTCCCCTCCTCCTTCTCCCCTGACTTCTTATTTCTGTTGATTCATGTATATAAATTGTTCTCACTAAATATGTTATATTGAACTATTTTTCTGTAAGTTGTATATATTTGTGTGTGTGTAACATTTAAAAAGACTTTCACAGAATGACTGAGCTTGTTGCAATAATTTTTGGGGAGATTGCTGTGAGATATAAAGCAACTAACACCTAACCTACCGTAAGGGTAGGCTAGGTATTATTTGCTCACTCTTTCTGGGTATAACGCCACAACCACTTGTTGCAGTCTTATTGGGAGGGGGTAAAGATTGTGAAAATTAACCTGTACTCTTAGCTAGTTTTGTTAATCGTGCCTTCCCTTAGTTAGCTTGCAGTTCATTTGTGGTGTTTTCTTTAACTTTTTTTGTGCTATATGAGGACTACTAGTTGTAACTGTGCCTGTAAAGACTCCCAATGGTTTAATTTCTTTTTAAGTAAATCACTTGGGGGAATGCTTTGAGGAATTTGGAAGCTGTGTTTATCTCCCTCCTTCAAACAGAGGATTCAGGAAAAACATGATGAAGCAGAGTTAATATCAGGCTTTAAAGGGGACTGAGAAAAAAGATAAAAATTACAGTGTGATTTCTTCTTAGCTATTTTGGGGGTTATTTTTGTGTTATGAATCTTGTTAACTCTGTACGGAAAGAAAAAAGTCTGAGTGCAGAGAAGTATGAGGGGTTTTTTAATTCATTCCAGGAATATAAAACTTTAGTTTTAAACAAGTCAGAGAGATAGTCTTGTAGTATTAAATTTTTAAGCCTCTGTTCAGCTAACCATCATTTTCTGATGAAGAATTATATCTTTAAAAATTCTGTCTCCTAATGTGAATGGGTAGTGTGATTATAATTCTGAAGGTATTATTATTTCAATAAAAAATGTTGCATAATCTAAATATTTGTAATTACAACTCCAGGAAGAAAAGTAAAAAAAAAGTTTGTTTTTGGTCGGCTGGTTGGTTTGTGTTGTTTATTTACATTGAGCTGAAGGCCTGTGTTTCATCTTCTAAATCATCTGGCATTTGCCACTGTCAAATGCTTAGGCTTATTATCAATAATATGCAGAGAAGTCAGTGTTCAGTTTGAATGAAGGGGGAAAAACAAATCTGTTTTCACTTGACTTTAAAGTTTTAAGAACTAGTTCTAAACAGATTTTATTTGTCGCATTTTTCATTTGTGCAACCAATGGATTTAACTAGCATAAACCTCAAATTGGAGTTTGGCTAGGGTACTGAAACAAGCATTCTATAACTTCTCATAATTAGCATTTCCACTACAATCTCTTTATATGTCTGGGTGTTCAGTGTTGTTTTCTTGCACATTTGGTATCTTTAATATGCTTCTCCAGGGTTTTCATCAAAGAAAATGTTTTGATTAATTTTGTCTGGATGAAATACTCTATCTTTTGTGGTTGCTTGCATGAGAGTTTGTGATACTTCACCCTCATAATTGATCTGGTGTTTGCAAACCATAGAAAGTGCCTCAAAGGAAAATATTATAGCAAAACAGTCCTGAGCACTGTCCTAATTTGCCTGTTTATGATGAGGTTTTGAACATCTGTTTTCCTTTCGACTGATCTTTACAAATATTTTGAAGTTTCAGAACAGCCCTGTTGCCCAGAATAAGTTGGGGCCAACAAACGGGAAATGAGCAGAAGAGAGAGAGGGAGCATATAAATGACATGAAAGGTGATTGTAGAAGAAAAATGAGAGGGAAATAAGAGTGTAAAGGTCCTCAATATACTTTTCACATAATAAGAACATAAAAAGGAGAAATACCATGTGTTTCCTATATGTCTAGTACAGTATGACCTGACTCACAGACAGATGTCATGAAAAATAAGAGAACTCTATTGGAAATGGGATAAGTTATATTTCTCTGCTTTGTGATGTCTTGAAGTTTTCTGATACTTCTCTTCTTCTAATGATTTTTCATTATAAGTATTCATGTAGGTTCAAGACCAGAAGTTCCTATGTGTATTGCTGCAACAATAAAACTCCAAAAATAATTTTCTTTTTAACTGATTGCAAGTAGAAAAAAAAAAAAGGATAATAGCTAAAGATTCATAACATCCTTCCAACATAATAAAAATGTGTATTTAATACATATGACAGCATAAGTTAGTAACACAACACAATTTGGTAGGTATGGAGAAGAAAGCATTTGATTTTGTTGCTTTAAATAATGTTCAATATACTGCATTTATACTTACAATAAAGAAATGTCTATCTATGCTGAGGTGTCCTTGATATAACACTAAAATGTCACAGATACCATATCTCCTCACACACCACCTACTACACCTGACCTGGTAACAATCAGTAGAAAACTGTAATTTATGATAGATAATTACTAGGATCATGATCTCACTTTTGAGGGAAAAATCTCAGTCTGATAACTGGAAATACACATAGTATGCAAACAGATTAATCATATTTAAGTATAATTGCAAAGCAAAGGAAAATAAGTTTGAGTATGCAATTAAATACAAAAGTTAAGTTTGCTCATTTAGATTTAACTTGTGTTGTACGGTTGTTTTCTGGTGGCACTTTCATTTCTTTGCCAACTTGGTAGCTAAACAAGCCATACCTTCTCCTGCTAAGCAATGCTGTGTGGGATCAGTAGCTAAGAAACAGTTGCATGTACAGTCTTCTGTAATATATGCCTATGTTCATGGACAGGTATAAATACTTAATCTGTGATTCAACATGAAAGGCCAAGCAGGAGATAATAGAAAACTGTATAATGTCTCTGGAAGTGAGTTATTGATAAATCTGAACAAATGGTGTAAAAAATGGCATAGAAAATCTTGGAAATACATCAATATCTGTTTTGGCCCTGATCACAGACTATACTGGGCTGCTTTATAAGAAGGAAATGCTATTTCTTCCTGATTTAGGAAAAAGATAAATCAGGCAGTCTTAACAGGTCAAACATGATCTGAAATTCTCAGTAAAAAACAATTACATGAGACAATTGAATGTACTTCTGAAATACAAAATAATTATTTCTTCCCTTTAACTAAGTTTGTATATTTAAATATTAGCTCAACTGCGTTACATATTTGACATTCTTTTTCCTGTTTTGTCATTTTTCATGTGCAAAATCCATTAATAGACTTCTGTAACAAAACCTCTATCAAAGCATGAATTCTTGAAGAGGAAAAAAGACAGAGTGTTTATTATTAATAGAGGGAAAATTGTTGGGGTTTTTTTGTTTGGTTGATTGGGTTTTTTTGGTTTGATTTGGTTTGGTTGGGTTGGGGTTTTTTTGCGTGTGGTCCAAGCTGAGGAGAAAGCACAGGGCTCTTTTGATGTAAACCTGCACTGAAGATATTTGGGTAAAGCATAGAATTAATGTCCTTTGGACAAATACTCTACTGTTTTAAATAATATCTGCAAAGAAATTTTTGATAAGTAATGTTAAGTGATACTATGTCTACAATTGACTTTAAAGTCTTGGAAATGTAATATCATCTCTTAATATAGGAAAAGATTAAATGGGAAGAGCAAAATTAGCTATAAGGTAAAGATTTGTAAGTGATCAGGCAACTGAGTTACAAAGAAAGAAAAATTCATTTTGTTAATAGGTACTAGAATGGACATTATATTACAACAACTTATTTAGTTCACTGAGAGCGTATGTCAATCACATATGTAATGTTCTAAGACAGTGATAGTACTTTCTCTCTAGCTTATAAGTGATCCTTTTTCACAAAAGCAAAATCTTAATTCTTCCTTAAATGAGAATTGTTGAGACAAGTCAAAATACTAATGAATCTTTAAAGTGTAGACACCTTACTGTATTATCTTGTTTGGTGATTATCATGTAATAATGTTTTATCAGGTTAGGCAGTTCTATTCCCAATGGAGGCACTTGAAGGAAGTTGCTTTAGTGGCAAACAGTGTAACATATTGATGTCCTTTTGCCAGAAAAATGAGAAGATAATTTTAAAATGTGATTGGGTTGACAGGGGGAAGGAAAACTAAGTCTTTTTCATAGTACAAATTATTTATTAATAGGTATCTGTTTCTAAAGAAAAGAGACAATGAATTTCCTCGGAAAGACAGTAAGCTCAATAAAAAACAGACTGCCTCAATATGTATATCAATGCTTGGATCTCCAGTAATCTGTGCTCCAGAAGCCAAGATTTACCATTGCTACTCCTATTATAATCTATATTTCTCATGTGAAATACACATGATTCACAAACACTGTTCTTGAGCATTATATTCTGGATTCAGAAAACATTTCAGACAAGGTAGGTTGGCTATGTTTAGACTGTACTTATCATCTGATAAAATGCTACCCTACATTGTAAAAACCTCTTCAAGATGAGCAGGCTTCTTGTGGAAGAGTGTTGCTGTCCCTGCAAGGGTTAACAGAAGCAAGCCAACTGTCACACTCTCTGCTGACCAAATCCTTTTAATAAGGCAGAATATAAAACTATGAGCAAAGAAAGCACATACTTTCCATCAAAAATATAAATCTTGAATCACAATCATGAACTCTACTAATTAAGAGTATATTTGTGCAATTAAGTAATAACATATTTAGAAAGATAGTCAAATCTCCAACATCTTCTGTGTATAATGTAAACTGAGACTGTATGCAGCCTCCCTAGACAAAACAAAAAGTATTTAAATTGCCCCAATACTTCCAGCAGCATGCAGTAAGCATGCAATAACACTTTTTCCAGATGCAGAGTTCCTGTGAGTACTCCATAATTAATTCCAGGCAAAATCAACCAAATCAGTTTGAATATTTACACAGATATTTTGAGCACTTGGATGAACTACCCTGACAGCAGGATAGCAGGGATGATAGTTTCCATGTCATGTTGGTGGTGTATAATGCAGAAAAACAATGAAAGGAAACCAAGATGACATCTGCAGACATCACTAAACTGTCCTCTTTCAATGTTAGGCCTAACTAAAGGCCTAACAAATATCAAATCTTGCAGTATATGAAATAAAGTTTCTGCAACACTGTGGCCCATAGGTAAACCTTGCCATTTGTTTGATCGCATTAAAAAACTTGTTGTTAATAGTAATGAGTTGTTGATAATAATATTTTGTCATAAAAGCAAATTATAAAACGTACATTCTATTGTTTAGGATGTTCTGCTCTATTACTCTTTTAACAATAAATCATTTAATGCCCCATTCTCAATTCCTCATCTAAAAAATGAGGATTACATCAATGTTCTTTGAACTTGTGAAGTATCTGTATGAAGAAGGTCCTTAAATCATTGAATCAAAGAATCATTTAGGTTGGAAAAAACCTTTAAGATCATCAAATCCAGCTGTTAACCCAACACTAAACCATGTTTCTAAGTATCATGTCTACACATCTACCTCCATGTCTACCACAATACCCCCAGGACTCCACCACCTCCCTGTACAACCTACTCCAAGGACTGACTACTCATTCAGCCAAGAAATTTTTCCCAATATTCAATCTAAACCTTCCCTGGTACAACTTAAGGTCATTTTCTCTTGTCCTATTGCTTGTACTTGGGAGAAAAGATCAGCTCCCACCTGTCTGGCTACAACCTCCTTTCAGGTACTTACAGACAGCAATAATACCGACAGCAAACCCTCTGTGTTTCTTTTTCTCCAGGCTAAAAAACCCCAGATCCTCCAGCTGCTCCTAATCTGACTTTTGCTCCAGAGCCTTCACCAGCTCCATTACCCTTCTCTGGCCATGTTCCAGTACCTCAATGTCTTTCTTGTAGTGAGGGGTCCAGAGCTGAACACAGGATTAGAGGTGGGGCCTCCCCAGTGCCAAGAAAAGGGAGACAATCACTGCCCTGGTCCTGCTGGTTACATGGTTGCTAATACAGGCCATGCTGTTGGATGCCTTGGCCAGCTGGACACACTACTGACTGTCAACAAACACTTCCAGGTCCCTTTCGATCAGACAGTTTTCCAGCTGTTCTTTTCCAAGCCTCTAGCATTACATGGAGTTGTTGTGAACTAAGTGCAGAATTATTATGCCTAGAGAAGAAAGGTACGTGCTTCTTTTAGGATCAAAGGCAAAGTAAGACTCTGAAGGCAATTTTTTTGAACCTTTATTTTGTTTTCATAATCTGTTATTGAACTTCTTTCACCTCTATGTACATGCACCCCAGGGGACATGTAAGGAAACCTGGAATATTTGATAATAACCTGAATGTCCTTGGAAAGACTGTGTATGCATTACAATTCTGGTGCCTCCCTTGAACACATTATCTATGTTGTTTTTCTTTGAAACACTGCATAGGTAACTGCCTATATTATCTTTCTGTGAGAAACCATATCTCTCCTCTGCCTTATCCAGGCTGACATTCTTATCCTTCACAATGTGAAGAATACAATGTGACAACAGGATGTGAGTGACAAAATGTACTCTGCGTCTGAGAAGGGCTTTCTGCTAGTATGGCTAAGGCATGATGTGATTCATCAAGCAATAATTTGAATGTGTATTGGATTAGGAATGATTTCTTAAGTGATAGACTGAGCTGAGTAAATGGCTATCTCCATGAGAGCCCGTTTCATTGTTCTGAATAGAGTAGAATATTGTGAAACCCTTTGGTTTAATTGAAAATTTGTTTTCCTAAATAGCAGCTCCTAGAGTTGTGCAGTTTCATGGAAATCTCAAGGTTTTTCTTACCTACTCTACCATACTTAAAAGTTTTTATGTATTATTTAGATCATACGTGTCATCATATTTTTTTCTTGATGATGAGATATTTTCTTGATGATGAGATGTAGTGGAATGAAAAATTTGGACAAATTATTGAAATATCAAAGGAGAACATTTAGAAACATGATGTATTAGGTCTGACAGAGAGTGTGTTCATTTCCCTATGGGAAAGCATTGGTAGCCAGAAGGGTGTTGATGACACACTGGTGTTTTGGCTACTGCTGAGCACACCACCAGCACTGTAAGATTCCTTCCTCAATTGAGGGCAAGATCCTGGGAGGGGACCCAAGCAGGCCAGTTGACCCAAACCAACCACAGGGATGTTCCAGACCATATGAAGTCAGCTCAGATATAAAAGCTAAGGCAATGGGCAGGAGGGAGGGCATTCATTGTCTCCAATGGCTGCCTGCTGAGAAATCGTCATGTGCGTTGAAGCCCTGCTGCTCGAGAGTGACCACTCATCGCTGCTGATGGGAAGTAGAGAATAAACCATGTTATCTTTCGTTTTGTATTTGCACGTGCATGCTTTTGCCTGGCTGCTGCTTTAATACACTGCCTTAGCCGTACCCACGAGTTGTCTTCCATCTTACTCTCTCCCCTGTCAGGCTGGGAAGGGGAGTGATAGAGCGGCTGGGTAGGCCTGGTAGACCTGACATCCAGCCAAGTTCAACCCAAAACACAAGATAATTTGAATTCTTTTTTTTTTTCCCTAAGAAAACAAAATGCTACTCTCTCTTATTGCTTGTAAAATTCCCAGGAGCCCAGCAAGTTTCATGCAGAAGCCTTAAGTTGTTTTTTTGGTAATTTTATTTCCATTCAATTCCTCATATAACAAATATTTTTTTTTCCTTGCTAGCAAAACAGCCTTACATATCAGTATGACCATTAATTCTTCCGATTAATTGGTCTGTATAAGTACCTATTTTCCAACAAACAAAGGGAAAAGATAAAAGACCAAAGAAAAAACAATCAAAACCAGGAAACACCCTTTCAATTTATCAACATACTGGTATTTTTACTGATCTTTCTTCAACCCTTTAAGTAGAAATAGACTTTGGAGAGAGAAACTGAAAGAGTTTGTTATCACATGTTGCATTACACACTTTCATAAAGTACTGAAGTGAATTGTAGAGTCATCTGGTCCCAGATAGTAGTGACATTCTGTCCTGTGTTTAGAGCTACTAATGATATATTTCAAGTCAAATTTAGACAAATTTAGAAACATTGTATTGCTAATACTGAAGAGTATATCCTTGTGAAAAATATTTTGATTTTGTGTTTAGGATTATATTCTCTCTTTCTCCTCTTGTATTCAGTGCATGTTACATATACTGTACAGATATTGCATACTTATTTGAAAGAGAGAAAGTCAAACGATATTACACAATCTAAAAGAAACAGATAGGGATAATAAGAGTGATTGTCCCTCCCCTGAAATATATCTTAGATTTCTTCACAGAATTATTTTCAGTCTAATACAGATTAACATGATGTTTTTTACACCTGTTTGCCTTATACCAGATCAATTGCTTCCACAAGCCTAGTTTATTCCACCTTTGTATTTTTGCTCTAGATATCATCCTCAGTAAATTTGCATAAGAGAAACCTTCATATCACATAAAACAAGTTTGGAAAACAGTTAATTTTCTATTGTCAGCTTCAGAAATAAATCACAAGCATAGGAGAATGAAGCTCATTTTATTTGCTAAAGCCATTTACCGTTATTAGTTACATGTGTTTAAACAAACACACAAAACAAAACCAAAAACCAAAATATGCAGGTGAAGTACAATGTGCACAAATCAGTCATGGTTCCGTAGTAGTATCTGTGCACTTTCATTCAGAGTGACCTGTATTTTCTTTACACGTTACGCTGATACTAATTCTACTGCTCACATAAAGTAAGCAGGTAAGTAAGAAAATACACAGCACTCAACAATAACATATACAAAGATATCTACAACAGAATTAATTCCTATGTACTGTAACATAGCAAGGAAAGGGATTTTGGCTTCATTCTTAACATTAGGAAGCTTCAAATGTAGGAATGTTTTAAACGTAAAAATATTTTGAATATTTTTAACTCAAATTATCTCCAACCTCTGTGAAAAAAATAAACTACCAATTCTCTGAATATCAATATTTTGTCGACTTTGATTATATATTGTCAGAAAGGGTTTTTTTACAAACCTGATTCTATTGTTCTCAAATAATTTTTCCCCCCAATCCTCTAAAAACTGAATAATTTTAATGGACATGTTCTTTTTAGGATAATCAAATTCTGCCTTACTGATACAGTATAGAGTATACTTTTGTTGAGCTACATGGCACATAACTGTTGATGTTCATGATTGCATAGCTATTATCTAATTAATATAACTACTAGCACTATGGTGTGTCAAGAAGACATTTTATTTCTGAGGGTTGTCTGTCTATAACATGAAAAGGCTTCGTTATGTCCTGGGAAATGGTAACTAATCACTAAATCTTTGCATCACTGAATATCTCATGTTTTGGTCAGAGCTGGGAGGCTACAGTGGATGTTTTTCTCTTTGTTAAGCATTGATCTCCTTGGAAATACAGTGATGTCTTACCTTTTCTCTATATCTCCAAGTATTCTGGGCTACAGTAATCAATAGATCTGTATCAACAACTGATGAGGACCACTGTGTCCAACACTGGACAAGGCCAGAGTTGGATTTCAGTGATCTTTGTGGGTCCCTTCCAACTCAGGACATTCTACGAGTTTCTTGCTTTTGCTATCAGTGTCTTAATCTTTTAACTTATTTTCACAAGGTTATAATCAAGATCTGTTTCTTTTTTCTTTCCCCCTTTTTTTTTTCTTTTTCTTTGAAAGGAAAGTGGGACATTTAGGTGAAAGAAATGTAGCTTCTAAAACTGAACTTTTTATATATTTGTGTTATTATATTCTAATTTAAATTTCTTAAAGCCTATAACACCACTTTGCATTCAACAGCACACAGCACTTCTGCAGACTCAGTTGCAAAATATATCTGCAGTGTGAATTGGTAATGGGACATTCAATCAGGCTAAACCAAATTCTTTCTACACAGAATATATTATAAGGTAGAAAAGAATTCTGCAGTCTAGTTTCATCTGTAGCTTTTTGCTTCAAAGAAGTTTTGAACTATGCTTGCTGCAATAGTTTATGTACTTGGTTGTGTAGTTGGTAAAGATAACTGGAACTGCCTAACACTTTCACAGAATTTATTAATACAGGGGGGGAAAACAAGCCAAATTCAGCTTCTTAATTTGAGAGGTCACTTGAGGCTAATCATGCCAGTGTTAGAGGTCTAGTTATTTAGTACTAATGATACTCTGTAGATTAGCAATTATTGTAAGACATATTTAGCAGGTTACTGAACATGACTTTTTTTACCTGAAAGAAACCATATGTAGATGCATTATTTGCTAGAGAATATTCTGTAAAATTCTGGAATATAACTGTCTCTTATCCAAAGAAAGATATTATTTAATCATTCTGATTTCTCTTAAACACACAGGAAAACTTTACCTATACCTCATATTTAGTGTAACATTTATGCATTGATATTTCAGCTGAAAAAATCAGGCACGTTATTCCTAGTTAAATTTTTAATCAAAGATTTCTAATGGTATTCAACTATTTCACTGTGAAGTTATTTTCATAGTAAGCGACCAAATAATGATGATATGTGAACATCATAATATACATAGAGATTTTACTTTTGAAGTAGATTTGTGGATTCACTGTATGTTGCAGTGTCCTTCATTTCCTCCCACCTCCAAATCTTTATAAATTTAGGGCTATTAGCATCCTTCAAGCTGAAAATATATGGTAGGGCAGTTTGGTTGTTACATTTATATCAGTTAGTTCAGTGGTTATTCCCTTTCTCTGCATATGAAAGATCTGTTTCATTTTCTGACCGAGATCTGATCCTGTGACTATGTCTAAACTGACCGTAATACAGCAAGTTATCACAATTCTTTGTCTTTCCTATTATTGCAAATATGTGAACCCCTCACCTGCCTCTGCAGGGGATTGCATGAAATATATGTTGAATGTCAGACCAAATCGCTTGCTTACCCTCACAAATATTTTTCATAGTTTTCATTAAAAAAGTGAAAATAAAACCAGATCAATATTAATATATAGTCATTCTTGATATTTAAAAAAAATTTCTATGGGAAAATGTTCTTCTGTGAATTCTTAAAATATAAATAAGATAAAATGATGAAAATATAAATATCTGTTGAGGAATGTAATTAATTTCTTTTCAAGTTATTAAGTTGAAGATATGATGCACGCTAAAGGAAACAGAGGATCCTACAAAATTATATTAATGAAAGATTAGACAAGCTATTTACACTGGAAAATGAGCTAGAAATAAAGGAATTACACATGAAAAAAAAAAAGAGAGATTTTGAAATGTGTGAATGGCATGATTCTTTATACTTTCCATTGAATTTGCAGAGTTTTGCAATATCTGATGCAGGGGGAAGTACTTAAATCTCAAAACTTGATGTATTTATTTAATAATAAATTGTACTCTAAATGGTAAAGCAAAATTAAGCAACTTTAAGAAGTTTTTTGTACTGTTGTACTAGTTTTTCTTTTTGTTTGTTTATTTGTGTCAGGTTACACTCCATTACTTTAAACATAAGGGTGACATCTCTTCATTCAGACAGTATGACAACAATTATTGTTTATGTTTTTTGTTACTGTGTGCTAAAATCTCTCAGGTATACAAGATCTACACAGCCATGCACTGGTGCAGTGCAAAACTGGCAATTGCAGGGGCTGGATTTCTGTTCCTTCGTTTTTTTCATCCACCAACCTGGTGGGAGCATTTACCATTTTCCTTTTCCTCGGCATCAGGAGCAACCTACATGCCTCTCCTTTGTGCAATAGGGAAAGAGGTGCAAGAGGAGGAACTGTCAGGACATCATATAAGTTCAGTTGTACAGCTGGTGTCCAGAAGGACAGTAGTAGCCACTGATCTGTTCTCTCAGCAGTAGCAACATATTGTCTTTTCCAAGCTATGAACGCCTAGTAAGTAAACAGGTATTCTTCATCTTTCAGGGAAAAAACCAGCAGGCCAGATGATAATGGATCTCCAGGGTGTCATTTGAACAGTGTAAGACTAAACTGTGTCTTATTAATCAGTTTGACTCTTCCTCGTTATCCAAATGCATTTGTCTAATGCGGAACACTTTAACATCTAGGCAGCCTAATTCATGTATTATTTGGCATGTTAATTCAATGTGTTACTTGGTATGTTATTGCAAGAGATTGTTTAAGCTGCACTGTTCGAAACTCAGAATTCAAAGCACCTTCAATTGCACCCTCTATTCAGTTAAGCACAAGTGCCTTTATTTATCAAAAAAGCTGTAGAATGCAGAGGGACTAAGACAAGAAGATGACACATGAATGCTGTCTTTAAGAAATGCTCCTTTATGTTTCTGCTGCAGAGGAAGTACTGCAGACACTCAATTAAAAAAAAAAAAATACTGTTTATGAAGGCACTGAATGACCAGTGTTGAAGAAGAACATTATTCAAGCTTAATTTCTTGCTTCTTTACAGTATATTATCTACCAATGGAAATAAGTAGATTTTATGTAGAAAATTTGATTGTATCACTTAGAAACAGTTTACCAGTTTGTAAGAAATTTAACTGAATATAGACAGTGGTGACACAAATATTTCAAGATTTTGAAGGCTTTGCTTTGCAAGCTACAATAGTCTCTTGGTATGAAAAACAAATTAAATATTTCTATTTAATTTTTAACTGATCTTTCTGCTTAGAACTTTTTAAGTGACTGCCCCGCAACACAAAATGATTTTATGAGGGTAAGGAAAATTTTCTTGTAAACATTTTAAGTCTGTAAAGTATAGAGGAAAGAAAGTTGGAGCAAATTTTTTATTCATAATGCAAATTATTACTGATAGTTTCTTGTCATCCATGTACTGTCATTTATGCTGTCATATGAAATACAGGCGTTAATGTGCATTTTAGATAAATACTTTTATATATACATGTATGTGTGTACTGGAAATTATAATCAAGAATCTTATAAGAACAATTTCAAGGTTTTACTTCTGTATGTTATCAGGAACAGATATTAATTTGTACTTGAGATTTACTAATTTTGTAAGGTTTGATATAGAATACTGACTTGTTAGCTTTATATTTCCCTTTTTTTAGCAGTGTAGAGTACTTCATGGAATAAAAAACTTGACAGCATCAGGTGTGGTGCTGCTGTAAGAAAACAATAATGGAGACGATTCTAAATGTTTCTTTTCATAAAGTGTATGAATAAGACATATTTTTAATCATGGTTATTATTTAAAATTTTATTTACAAATAATTATGTCAACACCAGTTGAACCCTTCCTGTACGTCCTGCTTTGCATAATTTTTTTATAAAAACCATCAACATAAGAAAGTTATGGTGGACTGGTGTTCAGTGAAGTTACCTTATTATCAAGGGATATACCTTGAAAATAGCAGCGAGAGACCTGTGGGGCTTTTTTTATAATCTGTAAGAGCAAGCAATGGTAAAACACTTTTTTAAAACATCTTTCATCTCTTCTTTCCTATTCCTAGGATAAGACATTAGACATTTACTCACGGATGTGCGGACTTCTTGATCTTGCAGGCAAATTCTTGACTAGTTAATCATAGTTCAAAGGTTGTTTTCCTATGCTTTAATTCCCTATGGAAAAAGAGTCAGGTAACCAGTGTACTTGAGCATGTTCCATCCCCAACAGACTGCATACAACTACTTTGGGACAAGACAGATATGAACTTTCTACAGTATGTATTACATGGAATAAATATGTCTTAACTGATAGAATAAGGAATTTAGACATTTTTGCAGAAAAGTGGGCCAGCAATAGGTAAAGTTGATGATGCTGGAAGAACATGTGGTGTGGATCAGTGTGATAGGGCAGCATGTAGAGATGGACTGAATGAAAGCTGCTTGACAGTGTGGCCAAAATTGAACATCATTGCTCAAGGGTCTTATTACCAGATTCTTACTATTTTATTATCAGGAAATCACGGAGAAGAATGGAGATGTATAAGAATCCCTGTTTCTGATACCGCTGGTAGGATGGACAAGCAAAGTACTAATGTTAGAAATTATTGCCTCTGCTTATGACTGCCCATGACCAAGAAGACTTATACTTTAGTGGAGATGAATTGCAAGCATTATGGGTTTCCAGGGATACAGCCTGGGCAAAGTAAACACCAGTGTAAGGTTATCTTGTTGCCCATCGCTACATCGCTTAAATTAAGCTCCGTCTCATGTCTTAACTTATCTATTCTTCAAAAACACCCGCATTAGCTCATTACCTAAATCTCTGAATATGTCTTCATGGGTCACCAGCAAATATTTTAGCAGACAACTTGTGGCTTTTCAGCTAGTATGTTTAAAAAAAGTGATTCACAATACTATAGCAATTTCTTACAATTCAAAAATAATATTTTGATCATCATATCAAGGAACTATAGTCGTAACATGTTTTCAAAGTGCCATGCACCACTTCCAAGTGTTCTTAGTTGTGCAGAGTTGCCATATATGTAGGATTTATTTTGAGAAAATATACAGAAGCATATATAGTAAAATAGATTATGGAAATATTTTGTTAATTTATGGAAGTTTATAAAACAGTTATTGCTTTTTTTTTTTAACTGAATTGCATTTTATATTGATTTATGATGGAAAGGGAAAGAATTAGACCTAATTTCTAATTAAAGATAGACGCAATAAAACCAAGCAAAATAGCTTTGGTTTGCTTTGTTTCTTGTAACTTTGTGGTCTTTTTGTGAATTAGGTCTTCTATCGTTTAAAAAAACACATAAATTTGTTTGTGTGAGTACACAAGGAGTATCTTTTTTTTTTAATTTCTTCAAAAAAGTTCTAAGTACCATGGAAAAACTTTGTCATAATATTAGATGAACATACTAATTTATTAGGATTCATTAAGAGCTCTAAAATGTATTGTTAAGAGAAGTTGTTTGTATATTTAGAAACCATTACTAACTCAGTGAGTTGCTGCCATACTGTTTTCTGTTAAACATGTCATATAAACTTAATTACAAAACACTTGATTATTAAATGCATTTGTGAACCACCTTCTCCACGCCAGTTTACAGAGATTCACTCAGTACTGGCCTCTTGCATTGTGTCATTAGTAACAGAACCCCTGTTTTACATTTCCTGCTGCCTAACAATCTTCTCTTTGTCACCTTAGATTAATTTTAAAACTCAACCGAAAAGTTTTTTGTTCCTAGCCAGGGCCTCTGAATACAAGGGGACTAAAAAGTAAATTTATTTATTTTTTTTAATTTAATTATGTGGATTGATCTCATCTGTATCAAAAGAAGAACAAGTAGGAAGGTGGTTTCTAAGCTGTAATGTTGACAGAACTGCAAGCAGGCCTATAGATAATTTTGGAGAAAAATATTTGAGATATTTGCATTGTACATTGGCAGTCAGCACTGAATAAATATGAAAGATCCTAACCAAAATAGGTAGAAGCATGCAAATTGTCTGAATATATATTGCCTTTTACATAGAAGTTCTAATACTTTCACGAATTTCATCATAAAAATGTCATTAATTTAATCATAGGACCTTAAAGTGAGAAAAATATCTGAAATGTTTTGACTAGAAAATCATCACTATAAAACTAGGAAAAACAATGGTCGTTTGAAACTGTTCAGTTCTTGAAGTATGGGGAAAGGAGCCAGACTACTGAGAACTCCACTTTCTGGGCTGTTATGGGGGAAACATGGCCTGAAACCAAGAGCAGCCTAATCAGATGGAACATAAATAGAACAAGAGAGAATTGAAAGCATCTATGAGGTGAGCCAAAAGGAAGTTAGGGTTTTTTCAGAACTGTGGAAACTAAAATGTGAGGTAGAAAAAAGAATGTAAAAAGAGTGAAAAGATTTTACTGTGTTCACTGGATGAGATGAGGAAGGGTTGTGATTTAAAAGAAATGAGAAGCAAAAAAATGTAATAAGGAGGAAATCATGAGGAAAATATTGAGATGGATACAATGGAGTAACAAATATTTTAGAGGGAGAGAAGCATTTAAAAAGGGAGAAGCATCTAATATCTTCACGCTTACAGCAGAAAAATTAACCTGCCAATAAAGACAATTAATATCTTTGTGAGGGGATGAGGACTTATAACACATAGGAAGATAGAAATTAGACTTTGCAATTCTCTACAACTAAAATGTCACTAGAATACCTAATAATTATTAGAACCTGACATGCACAAGTTCAGTTAATTTCCTCTCTTAACATTTTCAATTGGTCTGATCCTTTAACTTTTCTCCTTTAAAACTAACATTCCATAAGGTAGTTGGGCAACAAGATCAATATTACCAATGTCACTGTGACATTTGATTAAGTGAAGTCTCGCCTGGCTTATCATGAGAAAATTCTGGATTCTTATTGCCAGAACTTAATTAATTCCCATCTTTCTAATTTGATTACCTTTGCACATTCAACTTGCATCTTAATTGTGAGCAGTGTTCAGAAGTTAAATATTGCCTAGATTGTCAGAACTGCTGAGATTTGTTTAGTTTAGTCTTATTTCCAGGATGTCTTTATGGGGTAGGTATTTTTTTCACATGCGACACATATGGTTTTATGTAAAATCTGATTTCTATTTGGGCTTTAAAGATGAACAGACTGAATAAAGATGAACTGTGACTGCACTTTCAGTTTGTTATTTTTCTACTATAACTGTGAGATACTTAGCTTAATTATAAGGTTTTCTTTCCATGGAATAATCACAATTGCCATGCTATCATGTCTAGCTACCAGTTACCTTCTCTAACTATCTAACCACTTAAACTGTGCTTTTCAGTATTTCAATTCGACTTTTAGTGTGGAATGCTTGTGGATTGTCATTGGGTCTTTTTGTAAGGGTTTTTTGTATTGCGGGTTTTTTTGGTTGTTTTAGTTTTGAGTTTTTTGTACAAGCTACAAAACCCCCCATAAAATATAAAACTTCTTAATTATAAAGGGTTTTCTTTTTCCCATGAACAGAGAAAGGTATTGTACTCAGTCTCAGCATAATTTTTCCAGAAAACAACACAATAGCTCTTAGTTTAGACAGAAGTGCCTAAATGAAACATTCATATGAAAAATGTGTATCAGCAGGGAGGCTATGTTTGAGGTCATAGGACAAATTAATGGCCATTACTGTCAAGCTGCTGGGAAAAAAAAGGAAAAATTGTACTGAAGCAATTTGAGTCAAAAGTTCACAAGGAATCTCAAGTATATCTGGACTAGGAAGAAGCTAAAACACTCTCCTACTGGCCTGCTAATCTTTTGAGTTTCTTGAAATGTCACAGATCTTGAAACCAGTAATGCATTTAATATTATTTTATAATATTCCCTTTTACAAAAAAAATTGAGTTATTGATGTCAAATCTATTCATATGTGTTTCCTGATACTTCAGCTTAAGTTTTACGTATACAAACAAGAGAAGAATTTTGGGCTCTCTAAAAACCTTAATGATACTTGAAACTCTTGAGTTTACCAGAGGTCAGATCATCCAGTGATTCATTTCATATAATAATTTCTAACATTATTAAGAGCCCCAATTCAAAATTTGTCTGTACAACTTGTAAATAAATATATTGACCTGAAACTTACCTGTTTGCGAGTCACCAAGGGGTCCATCAGTCCAATCTGTGCTCATAGCAAGTCCAACAATATCATGTTGTGCAGCACCTGAGGGTTAGGGCTTTAAGAGATGGAGAATTTGGAGATAGGTTTACTTACAAGGTGTTGATACAGTGGATCACAACCCCTACGTGGAATGGCTGCAGCTGCCTGGTACAACACACAGTACTAAAATTTCTTTTATTTCGAAATTATGTAGGTTTTTTTATCTTTGATGGTAATTGGTAAGAGATGTCCCTGTTTTTATTTCAACCCATGAGCCTTCTCACCTTTTTTTCTCCCCAGTCTGTTGTAAAGGGAGAGTGAGAGAGTGGTTAATTGGCCTCTGGCCATTAGTTATGGTAAACCCACCATGTCTCCCTTCAAGGTAGATGTAGATAACAATTAAATCACTTACACTTTCTGTTCTTAAAGTCAAAATTTTTCTCACCCTTGTGCCTTTTTGCTGGAATCACTATAGTGATTCAATGCACTTTAGTGAATCAGTGCATTGTCTTCCTTGTACAGGGGTCCAAACCTGGATACAGTTTCCACATGTGGTCTTGTGCCTGTTACTGAACAGATATCCATTTCTCTGAATGTTATACCTCTACTAAGTTTAAAAGCTAACATCAACATTTTATTGAAAGACTTTTGCATCTGGAAGTCCTCTTTCTGTTCTCTTTCTCCTGGCTATTAGCTAATAAAATATCTTTATTAGCTATTAGCTAATAAAATTTTTAAATTTTAAAAGTTTTAATTCCAAAACAAATCTTAAATTATCTTTATTGAATGGTATGAGATAATTACAGGTACTTAATTTTGGAGATTCTATATTGGGGGAAAAAAATCATAGGATTTCTCCCACTTACTAATGTTTTTTCCTTTGTTTTCCAGTAATTACTTTTCAGTTGCAGCAGTTTTTAGTTCTCCTTGATGTGAGAGACTGAAATGTTAATGGTTAATGACTAAAACAATTGGCCACGTGTAGCTCATGGAGATATAAAATGCATGATATCATATTGTTGTAAACCGTTGCTTTGAAAGGGACAAAAAATTATATAATTGCAATGTTTCTTGAAATAATTTTCTTCGAAGTAATACATACAATTTTTTTGTAATGTACTATATATAAAAGTGTATAAAAGTGTACTTGTTGAACAGCACTATTTAATGTGCCTTCCAAATGCACAAGGTTAACAAGACAATTAAACACTTTTACAGCACCTTTCCAAGATAAGTTAGGAAAGGAATTAACTGCTCTGTGTAGCCTCCTAACTTAAGTCAGAAGCAAGTTAATGAATTCATTTTTTTATAATACCTAATACTGAAATCTGTTGTAGCTTTTGTTAATGAACAAATTACAAGTTTCTAAGAAGAATGAGAGAAGAAAAGGTGTCAGTAACAGCATAAATATTTTCTCTTTTGGTTACAGACCAAGAGTTTCTGCATTATTAAATATATTATTAACTTGTTGCTATTAGTGTTATTTCCATCCTGTATTTTTTTTTCTCTAAATTCTAGAATATGTGTCTCAAGGAACTTTACATATCCTAGAGTGTTCCAGGCAGCTTCTAATACAGAAACCAATGACTTGTCCACGTAGAGTTAAGCAACCACACAGGTCAGATGCAGAAGATAGTCAATAGGCATTTGGGATATATATATATATATATATCTCAATATATAAGCATCAATATGCTTTGGTAGTCAATAGATACTGCCTATCAAAGCAATAGATAGCTGTGAGTATTCTTGTTCCATATTCTTAGCAAAAATAATCAGATGGTTATTAATATGTACAGTATTGGACTTTTAGGGAGCACCCCTCTAAGTAGCTAAAATTTAAATGAAGATATCATACTTAAATTGGATATATTGATAGTTTAAATGGAGTCATAATTCGAAAACAATTAAAAACAACAAACAAAAAACCAAACATAATCATAGATTCACAGAGTGCATAAGGTTGGAAGGGACCCCAGTGGTTCATGCAGTTCAACCTCCCTGCTCAAGCAGGGTCAAACTAGAGCACATGGCACAAAATTGCATCTGGACAATTTTTCACAATCTTCCACAACCTCTCTGGGTAATCTGTTTTAGTGCTCAGTCATCCACACAGCAAAGAAGTTTGCCCTTATGTTCAGGTGGAAGTTCAACATAACAGAATGAAAAAATGCTTGCTGTCCTAGTGAAGAAGTTTCTTCTTCCACAAGTAGGGACTTAATGACTTTTGATAATGTAACCGAGGTTCAAATATTATCTTTCATTACACATGATCATTAATGCCGCTTTAAAATCAACCTGTCCACTCTGGATGGTAACCTAAAAGTATGCAGACAAATCCAGGCAAGGGTTAGTGACAAGTAATGGCTTGTGATGTACCAGTGTTCTAATCTCTCTAGCTTTTATTTAACTATTATATTACTATTATATATTTACCAAAAATTCAACTTGAACGATAAATTTGCAATCTAGCGTTATCAGTTTCAAGATGTCTCCTGGGCTGCTACATAACTTTTTTTTTTTCCCCCAATCATTACTGAATGGATAATAATAATGACTCCTGCCATTTATGTTTTGTAGATTTTTTTTTCCCAGACAAAGCGATATATTTATTTCTGGAATAAGTTTTCTTTAAATTATGGAAGTAAATTGACATCAGTCATAGATGCCACTTCCCTGTTTCATCTCAGTTGTAATAGCAGTAAAGCTTTTTATAACTAATTGCTATATTATAACTCCAATTTATAACTAATTGGAGTTGACTGTGTTATGAGAAACAGCAACAGCAAGACCTCCTGGAAAAGAGAGCCCAGGGTTTCATCCACAGCAATGAACAGTATAAACAAGATGCATAAAAGGGTCAGGGCAGCAGAGAAGGAACTGAGATTGTGATCCTGAGGAAGCTCTGAACCACTTCCAGATATTAATTTTGTAAGAAATAATCAATTAGTGGATCTTACTGTCAAAAAGTACTAGAGGAATAACATACAATATATTAGAAGAATAACTCAGAGAAAGATTGTGGAGATGAGACTGGGGTTAGGGCTCCCTGGAAGGAACATAAGAGACGCTGGAAAAACACAAATATCGCACAGATAAGAAAAACTGTAGTACACATAACCAACAGTTTACCCCTGTATTTAAACAAAGTCTGTTTAAAAAACTGTCTTGTTCTACTAGATTTTACCATGACATCAGACTTGCTTTTATATTTATACTCAGCTCCTTCTTTTGCTCAAGATCTAAACTTGTTAATTAATTCAATACTCAAGATCTCTTAAGTTATTAATTAACTTTGCTTAACTCTGTAAACAAAGTTGTGTATCTGTCAAGGGAAAGAATACAGTTCATTCTTTTGGTCATTAATTCCCTTTGGAACTTAACCTGAGAACTCAAATAAAATAAGGTGTTTATGGGCCAACAGTGATATATTAGTGGTAGAATTTGGTTTCAGAGAGCCACTGAACTGGAGACCCTTGTAGACTTTGCACTGACCTAAATAACAGAAATAAGAAAATGTATTTTTGGGGATCGAATAACAAAAAAAAAGATTTTTTTGTAATAGTTTTCTGAGTTATTGGAAGACTTATGAACCTGTAGGAGACTAATTTCCAGTGCATTTATTTCTTTTTGTTGGCTGACTCTTTAAGCTAAATTGTACTAAAGATTTAGTGTGCACTCATCCTTCCTTAGATACCAGAAAAAGCGCATATCACCAAGAAAAGTCTTGATCAGTATATCTTGTGACACAATCAGAGGTCCATACTCACACTGTCAATGGCTTCTAGGTTTCTCACTCTTTCCTTTGTTTTCGATTCAAAGTATACATATATTTCATAGTATAAAAATGTATAGTATTAATCACCTTTTTTGTATCTCTAATTCCTGTAGGAATTTATTTGTTTATTTTAATCTAACGAGCAAATCGTGCAGCTTCCTACTGCTCCATCCTAAAATATGCTGTCATTCACAGCGATTTTTTATTATATGTGCAGTAATATTTTTCTATATGAAATTTCATAGATTGTATGGGTATGTATGTCATATATACAACTATCTTATTGTATGCAATAAACCAGGGATCAAACTCTTTTCCTCAAACTCCCCCCTTCACACAATTAGTATCAATTGAGAGAGGTTTTATCCAGAAAA
>VYXB01000457.1:502746-556306 GCA_013397135.1 Pachyramphus minor | reverse complement strand
GGACCCCGCCGCGGGGCCTGCGGCAGCACATGGAGCGGCACGGCCCCGTTCACGCGCTGCCCGACGAGATCCGCAAGGTACGAGCTGTGGAGATGGCAAAAAACCCCCAACATTTGGAGAGCAGCTCCTGCGGGATTTCAGGGGTGTTTCACTGGCCTGGGGGCACTGGTGCGTTGTGTGGTACATGTTGGTCCTGGGTTGCGGGGGGGTGTTGGGTTTCATCCCTCGCCGTGCAGTGAAAGGACATTAATTCCATGGGAGCCCTGCAGGGGAGCACCTGGCTCTGCCATGGTGGTGTCACTGCAGGTGAGGCCCAGAGAACACCTCTGTCACTCCAGGTGAGTCGAGTCTCAGAAACACTTCGCTCACTCCAGGTGAGTCTCAGGAACACCTCAGTCATTCCAGGTGAGTCGAGCCTCAGAAATACTTCACTCACTTCAAGTGAGTCTCAGGAACACCTCAGTCACTGCAGGTGAGTCCCAGAGAACACCTCTCTCTGTCCCACTGTTGTCACTCCAGGTGAGTCCCAGAGAACACCTCTCTCTGTCCCACTGTTGTCACTCCAGGTGAGTCCCACATTTTCCCCTCTTATGGCATGTTTTGCTGCCCTGAGTTTGGAATGACTGAGAGCATAACATGTTCCAGAGGAGTATCAACACAAACGGGAACAGAACATTCCCCTTCATCTTCCCTGGGATCTGCTCTTGGTGTGTTCTTTTGTTTGGCAGACAGATTATTGCCAGTGTTACAGTGCTGCTCTGTGTGGGTTCATTTTGGAGGAGGCTCCACTCAAGTGGAACACGAGTCACTTCTTGTAACACTATCAGGTTTTCACTTAAGCAATAAAACACCCAGCTGTCCTCATTTCTTGGTCTGCATATCATAATTAACAAGTCATTTAAAAGCTTAGTGTACTCAGGCTGGAGAAATCCTCCCCGCAATAGTCCGGGAAACTCTTGAGACAATTTCTGAGGTGATTTCTGAGAATTCAAGGGTGGGTAAGTTAGACAAAGGAAGGGAAATGGAATATTTGCCCTTAAAACAAGAGGAGGAGAAGAACCTGAGACACTTATCATGAGCAGCTGTTTTGGTAGCAGGAGAGATCCCAATATGTTTGTTTATTTAGAAATCAGTTTTTAAGCATCGACAAGATAAGGTGGTGAGCAAAAGGCAGTGCAGGCTCCTCAGAGAAACAGTCATGCCAGATTGTTGGAGGAGAGCATTGTTCTGGATCTAGTTACTGCTCAATATTTCTTTAATGACTTCAAGCTGCAGTTTGGTGGCACTTTTGCTGTCTGTGTCTGATTTGGATCAGCTCCTGAGCCAGTTCCTGATCTGAGTGCCAGGCATACCCTAGCACAGGGAGGAAGCAGGAACAGAAAATCCTGACATTAATTCTGACAGCAGCAGTGTCTGTGTCTGCTGGTTATCACTGAGCCAGGATCTTGGATTTTGATGAGAAATACAATGGTACCAGTCTGGGAGGGGTCTGGGAACACCACTGAACTCCATATTCTTAGTAGAATAAGACATGTTTTAAAAAAGTAAGTCCAATGCATCAATATAAAATCCATAGTAACCTCCTTGTCACTTGTCAGACAACACTGAGGTTTGTAATCAGGTCATAAGGAGAATAATATTAGCAAAAGGATGTTGCAAAGAAAGAGGCTTCTATATATTGTAATATAATAGTAGTTGTAATATATGTAGATGTAATATATTGATAATTGTAATATTAATAGTTGTAATAGGAATTGCATGTGAAACTTGGGCCTTTGTTATCCCTCTCTTCAGGGCTGTTGAGGTTTTAGTTCTGAGCTGCTGTGAAAAAAACACAATATGACTGATGGGAATTTAGAAAAGAGCAAAAGTAGTAAAGAGCTTAAAAATCTCCTGTCTCTGTGAAAGGGTGATGAGCTGGGTTTGCTCATTCTGCAAAATACCTGAGCAGCATTGTTCACACATGTGGGGAGATGGTGATTCATCTCCAGGTGCCAATTAGGCTTTTCCTCACCTTTTTGCATGTGCTTTGGTTGAATGCTATGAAACTGGAGCAGCTCACCCAGGGAGTTGAGGAATTCTCCCAGTGGGACTGTGGGGGCAAACTTTTCCCTCGGAGTAGAGGATAGGGCAGGGAATCCTTCCAGCTCCTTCCACTTCTGGGGGTTTGATTAACAAAAACATCTGATGGGAAGACACAGAATTTCTGGATTTGTACAAGACCAAGCTTATGGTCCTGTCCCATCCTACCCTCCACTCCATGTGGGATAAGTGAGCTCCAAGGCATTGACAGCCCCGGATTGTGGGATCTGAGAGTGCTGGGGTTTTACACGTCCTTTGGTGCTGCTCATCCCTCTCTCGTGCCCTGGTGTTGTAGCTGCACTAGTTACAAGGTACAGGCCCTGATTACAAGTCATTCTCACAATTTCCTGTCCTTGTATCTCCCATCTCTGATGTGCACATGTTCTCATTCCCTTGGCACTCTCTGCTGTTGGATTTTACAGCCTCTCTTCTGGAATCCCTTGGATTGCTCCTAACACAGCAGAGCCGGTGCCAGCTGTGCTTTGCTCTGCCAAAGGGAGCACATGCTCCCAACATGCAGCTCGCAGGCCAAGGGAACACGTGTGTGTGGAGGGAGCCTGTCAAGCACAGGGATTTCAGCCTCAGAGTCAGGAATATTCCCTTCCTGGGAGTTGGTTTGGGCTGGTTTGCTGGAGGTTGGGTTGTACTGACAAGGGAAGGAGGCAGAGCAGAGCCCTCATGGTCCCTCTCCCTTGTGCTCCTGGTAGATGCAGCTCCACAAGCTGCTTATCAAGACTGTTTATTAAATTTTAAAGGAAGTTTTAATCTAGAGGGAAGGAGATTTCTTGGTATCTTGTTAATGAAGTGATAGATGTGAAGGGACTTTGGTTCTTCATGTTCTGACCAATTTTGCCTTAGAGAATCATGTAAAAATTGTACATGCTTTGCTCTCTTTCTCATTCTTGCTCTCATTGCTCTTTCTCTCCAGACTCATTGCAAGATGGGTGAAAAAAATATCAACAGCTAAACATCCATATGCCCAGTATTAAAGCTTAAAGGATATTTTTTTTGTATTTACAGTCACATACTTCTTAGAAACTAATTGTTGGTCAGGATCTACATCACTGGCTTGTAATGTCTAAATGTGATGTATTAGCATGTTTTAGAGTTTCAGCCTCAGCTGAGAGGTGCCCCAGAGCCCAGGAGAGTACAGAAGGAGTTAGAGCTTCCTTCACTCCAGTGCCATGGATGTGTATTGTTGGGGAGTTCTGGTTCTGCTGTTTGGTTGGTGTTTTGGTTTGGTTTGATTCTTCCTCAAGACTTTCCTATTTCACCTTGGGGGTGGATGAATCTCTTTTATGCTGGTGAACTTTAATTAAGGTTCTGCTGCTGTCCAGTCTCTGGAAGTTGATGGGAAGGTGCAGCTTCGAAACAGGAAACAGAACAGCAACCAAATGACCCCAAGTCCTCAAACAAAAAGTTGTATTTAATCTCATCTTTTATTTGGCAAATAAATGATCTTTGCTGGCATAAATCCTAAAGTTAATGGGGCACAGGATACCCTTCGAGATTAGCTGTCCTGTCACCCCGGGAGCTCAGGAGATGGGGCAGGGCAGGAACTCTGAGGCTGTTACACATGGGTACAGAACATTCTGTGGTGTCTGGCTGCCCACAAATACCATGTGCACCACGAGCAGCAGTGGTTACACACCACACTTCCCACGTCTGCTACAGATCGGGCACGTTAGGGCATCTTTAGGAGCACATTACGTTATCTTTCACTTTTCTTGCTGTCTTTGAACAGGGTTATGTGTTTTTAATGGGTTCTGGAACACACAGTCCCAGCTTTAGGAAGCTAAAGAGTCTCTCCCATCCACCAAGACTCACTGGGTGGGAGGGAACAACGTGCTTAGAATGTTCCAGCAGGGATTTAAAAGCAGATCATTTCAATTTGTGCCCTCCAGATAAGTGTGGTAGAATGGCCCTGTTGGCACCCACCTTGTGAATTCTTCTGGGGATGATGTTCCCAAGTTGCTCCACTGAGGTCTTCAGCACTTGGCTGTAGAATTTCTAGTGCTGGTCTGTCACTGGGATGTGAAGCTCCAGCTCTGGGATTTTTCTGAGTGGCTGTGAGGTGCTTTGGAAGTGTTAGAAAATCCTGGAATGGTTTGGGTTGGAAGGGACCTGAAAGCCCATCCAGTGCCACCCCTGCCATGGGCAGGGACACCTTCCACCAGCCCAGGTTGCTCCAAGCCCTGTCCAACCTGGCCTGGGACACTCCCAGGGATCCAGGGGCAGCCACAGCTTCTCTGGGCACCCTGTGCCAGTGTGTCCTCCCAAGAGTGAAATGTTACCTGTTGATTTGGGAAAAGCAGCTCCCAGACAGTAAAGGCAGCTGCTAAATTACCCTTTGGTGGTGTGTTTTGTCATGCAATGCTTCCTGGTTCACTTCCCAGCTGGAAGGTGTGCCACACATCCCAGGAGAGCTTGGGAGCCCCGGGAAGGTCTGCCCGGGCTGGGGACACGTGCTGTGTGTTTGCAGGGCTCGGGTGAGTGGGAGCAGCTCCCAGCAGGGCACTCCAGCCTTTTATGATTCATTAGTCCAATTTCCTCACAGGCAGGAAAAAATCCAAGCTACCTGAAATCTGAGTGTTATTTTCTGCCGTGACAAACTGATTATTTCAGGGCATGTTTTGAATGAAGCAACATTCTGGTTTCACTCCAAGCCTATTTCTACACTGTTCATATGTATTCAGAGCAAGCACTGGGGTTTGTTTTTTGCAACTGTGATTTTATGGAAGTGGAGCAAATAATTCTGTTTATAGCATGACCCGGCAGTACCAGCTGGATTGCTTTTTGGGTAGATGCTGACTGAAAACTTGGCTCAAAATACACTTTTTTCTTTTAAAAGAAGTGAAGCTTCTACCAGGACTTTTAAAAATCTTTCTTTGACTAAAGCAAGTATCAGTTTCAATCAGATAACTCTTCATTTTGCATATCCAGCAGAAGGCTCCTAGAAAATCAATGGTGTGGTTTGAGTCATGATTTCTTTTTGTGTAACAGGGATTTGTCAGGCTGGTTTGTCAGGATAGGGACATGAAAGTGGTGTGGAAGAGGAGGAGTGAAACAAAAAAGAAAGTAAATTTGGATAATAAGGTAGAATAAAAAAACATGCAGAAATAATTTACGAGCATTGAGCTGCAGCGTAATGGGGTTTTTTCCTTGAATTTTATGGATTCAGCTACAAGTTCAGCTTGGACAAATCCAGAGTTTTTTGTTATTTGGCCAAATATTGGTTTATTGTTATTGCTGGAGCAATGTCAGTCCTGCCAGATCCACCAAGGAGCAAGAGCTACCACTCCAGTGTCACATGTCTGAGCACACTGCGGGTGTTGCAAGGAGTTTCTTCACCAAAGGGTTGTCCAGCCCTGGCACAGCTGCCCACAGAGTGGGGGAGTTCCCATCTCTGGAGAGGCTCCAAAAAGGTGTGGATGTGGCACTTGGGGATTTGGTCAGTGGTGGCCTTGGCAGTGCTGGGGGATGGTTGGACTGGATGCTCTGAGAGGGCTTTTCCAACCCAAACAATTCTGGGATCCCCGTGCTGGATCCTGTAACACCAAAGCCCTGCTAAGTGAGAAAGAAGCTCATTTTACTTTGAACACGAGCTCAGCTCTTCCCTGTGGTGATTTCTGTGGGTGAGTCTGAAATATCAGAGCAGAAGAAGTGCTGCAGGGGCTGACACACCTTGGAGCTGCCTGGTCAACTTGAAATGGTATCAATTCCTGTCTGCTCACTCCAAAGGCTAAAAATGGTCCAGACCACCAATTTTTTTCCTTTTTTTCCCCTTATAACTTGTGCTCTACAGATGGAACTGAGTCAGACAGATGTAATTTGAGTGATTATCCCTCTTGGCTCAGCTTTCCATTGCCCTTGGTATCTAAAGAAATCTTTGTAACCAAGGAATAGTATCAGTGCTTCCAAACCCAAGTGCAGATGCTTTAAAGTGTCTCGTGTAACATGTGTCACAACTGTGGCTCAAAATCCTGGGGATAAATATCCTCCTACTTCAAGCACTTTGTCCTCAGTGAGTTTGTTTGTTTAATTCCTCATTGATTTTTTCACTGCTTCCCCTCACTGCTCGGGAAATACAAGAGCTCCTACTCAGAGCTCTGATAGTTTCCTTTTCTGTTCCTTCCAAAGTGTTTTTCCCCTGATTTTTTTTTTTTCTGCTTTGAGTTAGGAAGACCACAGTGTTTTGATCAAGTGGAAACAGTGAAATATGGAATCTGAAAACATAAATCACTGGGTATTTAACACACGTTCTTAGTGGTTACTCAGCAATCAGATTATTCCAGAAAAGGTTGTTTGTAAGTGTAAGAACTAAGGAAAATTTGTTTCCTACAGTTGTGTGTGTGTTGATGTGCTTGCAGGGTAATTATGAATGTACAGAGCAAGGTCCTGCTTAAGGTAGAATTTCCTTTTCTGTTATTTTTTTGACTATGTAGCAAATACTTTAAAAATGCAACCTGCTCTGGAATCCATCCAGGTTTTTACTTCACCTGAGGAATGGATGTGAAGGAGGACAGGACACACTTCCAGCTGAGCCCAGAGAGATAATGTTTGTTTGTTCTATGACTTCATTTATTGTGAAGTTCAATAACAAAAAATGTAAAAATTAGGAAGGTTTAGTACTTGCACAAAGCATTTGCAGGTCAGGCCCCCAATGATTTTCGGTTGTTTTCAGTCCCAGAACCCAGTGAAATTCCGAGCACTGTTTATTTGCAGGGCAGCACAAGAGCACCATCTTCTCTCTGGGATAAGAAACCCCTCCTGTGCTCCCTAAAGCAGCTCATTTTGTCCTTTTTCAATATAGTAATTTCAGTGCTTTGGAACTTTATGGTAGTTATCCTGAATAACAGTTTCATATTTCCAAGCACAGTTTGCAGCTGCCAGGAAAAATAAACTTGCATTTTCAACTCCTTCAGAGCAACTGTAACCAGGGGTGTTTTAAACTGGGGCAATGCTAAGAAATGGGAAAATAAAGCTTGGCCAGGGCATCCTGAAAAACCATTTTTATCAAGCTATATTTAAAGTGCTAAAGATTGTTGAATCATGGGATAATGAGCCTTTAATTTATAAGTTTTGAAAGCTGCTTTCTTTCCTACAAGTCTGATTTCTTTCCAGTTAACCCAGTTGTTTCAAAATACCTTTTTTTTTTTTTCTTCTGTAAAACAAGGGATCCTTAATGTGACTTCAACTGTTTGCAGTTTTTCACCTTTCTGATTTTGATAATTCACTGTTAGGATCCCTATAGCAGTTGGTAATTATGCAAGAAAAAATAACTGCAGAAAGGTTGAAGTGTGTTTGAGTGTCTCAGACATACCATGGCTCTCCCAGCTGCCACCCATGGTCCATCTTCCATATCTCCAAGTTTGCCAAGAGCTTTTCCTTCCTCTGGCTCTGAAGCATCTCTCGGCTGTATCTGAGTGTCCTCTGATCTCGTCTTGACTCTCACCATCTCCTTCATCTCCAGTGAATTTATGCTGAATTTATCCCCAAACCAGGGGCAAACCCGTCAGGTTCAGACCTCTGTGCTGGTGAACAGGTGCTTCATGTCCCCTGCTTCAAGATTAATGATTGATCCCTTAGAAAATTACATTTCTCAGTTAATAAATGGTCTTTCCATGAGCTGTGTGTTACGTTCTCTGTGGTTTCTAATCAGCCATGAATATTTCATACCTACAAATGGGTTCTGTTTTCCACAGCACTCCAGCGCCATGGACACTACCTCATGCTCATTAATGCCTTACTCACTGGAATTATTTGTGTACAGATTGCTGGCTTACATCACTTTGTTCACTCCCCATTTATCTTGCCTGCTTCACTCAGACACCAGTTGCCAGAAAACCACAGGAAATAACATTTCTCTGGCTCAAGCGATCACAGATTCATTAAGGAGATAACTTTGTTAAACACAGAGTTTTATTTTCAATTAATACACCAAACATAGCTCCAAGGTACTTTAGAATTCCAGTGGGAGTTCCCACATATTAAATTGCCAGGGTTGATACAGCCCGTGAAGTTTCCAGTAAGACAAAGCACTGCTGTAGCTTGGGTTCATTTTGCTAATGCAGAATTTTTCTTTATTATTTGTTAAAGCAATAACATCATCTGATCATAAGTGCTCTAGAGAATGAAATGGTTTAAATTACTCAGATTTACTGTTGTTACTTAGTGTCACTCAGGGTTTTTTTGTTGATTGTGTTTCTCACAAACAGTTTTACCATTTCCCATCTTTCCAGATGTCCCGGGACGAGACGGTGTGTAAATACTGTGGGGTCAGCTACTTGATCCTCCACGAGTTTAAGGTGATGGAAGAGAAAGTCAAAGCCATGGAAAAGGAGATAAAGTTCTATGAAGGAAGCATCGAACGGGAGCAGAGGCTTCAGGCTGAGTTACAGGCCCTGTACCGAGACCTGGAGCGCTACCGAGCTGCCAGTGAGTCCAAAACTGAAAGGTCAGAGCTCATCATCTTCTCTGCTGACACTGCCCTGCAGCTCATCAGGGACTTCCAGCCCAAAGAGGTTTAAAACACAAATAACAGAATCCCAGAATATGCTGGGTTGGAAGGGACCCACAAGGATAATTCCAGTCCAGATGCATCATATCTGATACTTTATGATATAATACTGTGATACTTTATGGAAATCATCTTTCACAGTATTCCTTGGAAGCAAGTTGAACATTCCTTCCTAGTATAGAAACAATCCATACATTTAAAGTGAGAGAGAGGCCAAGAAGGCACTGGGAGGTATTTCCCCTGCACACACTCCCAAAGGGAAGTTAGAAATATTTCACCTTATCATCTTGTAATAAAATTGTAATATTTGGAATGAAATTGCACAGTGCTGGGAGTTTCACAGTTGTGAGAGTTTGAGTGATTATCTCATAGTGACCTGGTAAAGAATCCCCAGTGTTGTTGCCCTCAGAAGCTCAGGGTTCACTCTCTAAAGGGCTGATACTAAAGGAATTATGAACATTTTGGGTCCTGCTTGTGCCATTGTTCTTCAGGAGCAGGAGTCTGCAAATCCTTGCAGACAGATATATGAATGTTCCAGTTAATTCCCTTAAGAACTCCAGTAAAGAATGACAGACCTCAGAGCCCAGGTAGGGATTTTCAGGGCACAATGATTAGATCCTTTAAGTGTGTTCTTTCAGCTCATGCTTACAGGTTTTGTATCCTTTTCTAGCCTCACATTTTGGGATCTATCATTATATTGCACTAATTGATTACAGCAGGATTATAAACAATATTTAGAGTCCACTAATAAAAGATACTTAATGAAAATGCAGCTGCTCAAGTTGACAGCTGATGGAATAAAGGGGGACATCAAGGCCAACAGAAACTTCTTGGTAATTTCTTGCTCATCTAAATCAAACTGTTTGTCAGAAGCTTTTTGTAAGAATGAGATTATAACTTTAATTACCAGCTCAGCCATTTTGATTTTTGGGACCCCCAGTGGGGGTGTTCCTTCCATGTTCACTCACACCACGTGATCCAAAGCTGGTAACATGGGCATTTTGAGTGTTAAGGTGCTCCAGAGGTTGGACTGGAGTGCTTTGGAAACCTGCTTTTTTTGTTCAGAATCACTCAAATAGTGTTAAGAATTTAATGTTGCTATTAATGGATTTAGTTAGGCTTGTGTTTGCTAATCTTACTAATAACACTTTGATTTTAGAGCACAAGCTCCCACAAATTTGAACAAAACGTGTTTATGTCGTAGATCACTCTACTCATAATGTTTCTTGCAATATTTTTTCAATTAAACTGAACATCCTCCACCCCCCCTTTTCCCAATATTCAACATTTTCTTTGGTTTAACATCATGTTTTTAAAGAGCTGCGTGCTCCTTGTCCCTTTAACGACCCTGGGTGGCAGAATTCAGTGTGTGAGCAAATGCAGTGACAGCACATTCTTCTTGGGGAGGATCATTTGCCAGAGCTAAACTTGAAATTTTCATTGAGCTGCCTTTTTGTAGTAAAGCTGGAACAGTTAATAAAAATTTTATCTCTGCACTTTCCCCCCCTGAGGCTCGACTTGATTTAAAAGCTGCTGAAATCAAGTGCAATACTTGCAGTAGGCTCCCACTCCAGCCATAAATCAACTGTTGTGCCTTGTTAAATAACTTGTCTAAATATTCCTTATCTTCTCTTCACTACCCTGGGCCTCTCTCACTACCTTGTGCTGCTGACATGAAGTCACTATTCACCATCCTCATTTCTGGGCCTGGCAGGGCTGACAAATCGTTCCTCCCCGAAGCCAAATATCCTCTTTTTAAATTTTATCTCTGGGAGACCAATGGATTTAATCTTTCTTGTCAGTTCAGAGTGGTTCATTTTTATATTTCTTTTAGGTTCCGGTTTTGCTGTTGTTTGTACCTGTGGTTACCCTTGAAAGCCCCCTGGGAACAGGAGCTTTGGCAGAGATTGGTTACCTGTTCTATGGGATTTGGGGACAAGAAGAGGAGCTAACCAGTAGTTAGTTCCACTTAGCTATTCAAGCCTTATTCCTTGTTAAAATCAGTTTCATTTTGATAGTTAATTTAGTTTTGATAATTCTTGCCACATCCAATATGAGAAATGTAAAATACATTTAAATGCTAAAGATGTCCTCAGGTACCACATCCACAAGTTTTCTGAACACCTCCAGGGATGGAGACTCCACCACTGCCCTGGAATGGAAATGAGCAGCTACTGGCTCTGAAATGAAAATGAGCAACTGTTGGGTCTGAGCAGATCCTGCAGTTTCATGAAGCTGAAAATACCGTGGTGGGACTTTGTGGGGGCAGGAACGTTCCAGGCTCTCTGTGCCTCCTGTCCCTGCTGGCTCCAGGCAACTGGGGATGCTGGTGCTCCTCCAGTCCCTCTGGGAATCACAGGGAGTACCCAGCTGATTAATTCTGATCTGGACTTGTGAGAGACGCCCTAAATCCCCACAAACAGGGTAATTGCTCCTGTCACTGCTTTAGGACAATGACTGTGTTTGCAACTCCTTCTTGATTTTCTCCTCTGTTCTTCTGCTCTCAGCACCGGGAGTTACCACGTCCTCATTCCCTCCTGCTCCAGGCAGGATCCCTCCCGTATTCCCGGGAAAGCAGGGATGCAGAGCTGGGCTGTTCATTCTGCGGCTGAACTGTAGGGCAGAGATGAGATCAGTGTGTTCCCACCATTCTCTCAATGCCAGCGCTTAATGAGCCATTGAACTTTTCCTTTGTGCTAAAAAGCACCAAAATAACATGTTTATTTTGCTCCCTCCTGGTGCCAGGAGAGCACAACTGTCCTGCCTTTTCCACCGGTGCTTTTGTGTGGGACTGACCAGAACATGCTGAAAATGTCCCTTTTATTATAGCAGAGCTCTGCAATGGAAAGAGGAAGAAAATGTGTCTCTAATTATTTACCAGTTTCTTTCTTAAACCAAAAGATCTTCAAATATCCCATTCTAGACTAAGAATGGAAAACGAGCATCCGGTTTCCCTGGATCCCAAAGTTTTGGTTTGTTATTGTTCAGTGCTAAATCACTGCTTTTTTCCTCATCTGCAAAAGTAGGTTTGATTTTCTGTAGCTGTAAGGGGGATGGACATTTCCTTGTTATGGAACAGTTCTGCTCCCAAACACAACCAAACAGATGGATTCTGTCCCCTCCTGCCTCCACCTCTGGGAAATTTGCAAGTAGTTCTGGGGAAATTTTCCTAAAATGGTAATGTCAGAAATTTCTTCAAATTTTTAATTATTTTAGAGTGTTGATTTTTCCCTTTCCTTTCCTTTTTTTTTTTTTTTTTGTTTTGTTCCAATGATCACATTTCAGCCCAAAAACTTGCTTTTTAACTCCCAGATGTTCAGTTCTGACCTTGTCAGACCCCTGAAAATCCAGGTTTCTTTATCAGGACTAATATTTCTTACAATTTGCGTTTTGGTGCAAATGTGCTGATCTCTGTGTAACAGTGACTAATGCACTTTGATATTTTGTCTTAATGTTAGTATATATTTTTTATTCTAAATCATTCTAATTTTCTGCTGCTTTTTACAACTGAAGCCAAGGCTTCTGCCACCCTTTGGGTTTGTAAAATATTTGTTGATTCAAATGCCATTTATTTACTTGTGACAGTGAGTCACCAGTAGGGAAATAGATCATTTACTCTGCATGAACAGCGAGTGCTGAAAGCTTCGAAAGGGGCTGGTTCGTAGCAGTTCCTGTCACTGGGCTGGATGCATTTTGGGGATGGAAGGCTGCAAACAGCTGTACTGCAGCTGGGGCTGAGCTGCTGTGGGGGATCCTTCCCTCACGTGTACCACGGGAAGGGAATTGGCTCCAACTCCTGGGCAGTTCCATTCATTCCATGACAATTGTGGGAATAATTCCCGAGGTGTTGAAAGAACAGTGTTTAAACTGTGTTTATTTACACTGTGATAGCTGGGCTCGACCAACAAAAGGTGCTATAATGAGACAGTTCAGAAGGTAAATGTTAGAGGTGAAGAACAGCTCGCGGTCAGTGTTTGTGGCTGTGTTTGCTGTGGCTGATCCAGCAAGGAGCTGGGGGAGGGATGGAGAGCTGCCTGTGCTTCCCAGGGGTCACTGCCCTCCTCCTCCTCCTCTCCTGTGAGCAGTGAGGGGGGTGAGAGAAGCACTGCTTGGCTCTCCTGTGTCTTGTCATGGGGCTGCTTTTCAAAAGGTTTGTAAAAAATGGAGTCACGGAATGGTTTGGGTTGGAAGGGACCTGCACAGGCCATCTTTTTAGTAGGAGGGAGGGTACCCAGTGTACTGCTGAGTCCTGATAACAGCAAGCTTGTCTCTCCCCCAGTTCTAAGATTTTTTTTTTGGTGTCAGCTTTGAAGTAAAAATGTGGAAAATTGTCACCTGCACAGTCATTTAAGAACCCATCAGGTGCTGCTGTGAAACACCTGGGAAGATCCAGGAGAAAGAAGCATGAAAACAGTTCCATGGTCAGGAGTGTGAAACCAAGGGCAAATTCTCCCCATTTGGAGACTGATACCTGTGTGAAATGTGTGATTATCAGCTTTGAAAAGACCTCCAGGATGTTGCCCGGAGAAGCTGTGGCTGCCCCACCCCTGGGAGTGTCCAAGGCCAGGTTGGAGCAACCTGGGATAGTGGAAGGTGTCCCTGCCCATGGCACTGGGTGATCTTTGAGGTCCCTTCCAACCCAAACCAGTCTGGGATTCAATTCAAATTAATTTAAAGCTGAAACAAAAGTTGGAGGTTGTTTACTAGTGCAAATAAGACTTTCTGATTATTTTATTTACACCTCTAGAATAAAAAACCTGACCATGGAACTGAAAACCAAACAAGAGGAGTTTAAAAATGTGAAAGCTGATTTGCAGTATTTCCAGGAGGAGAAGGAAGCTGCCTACAAACAATCCCAGGTGCTCAGGTAAGAACCCCAAAACAAATGCTGGTGTTGAAATACTCCCTTTCTTACATATGTATTCTTTATAAAGACTCACCATAGGCTTGGCCATAGTCATTTAAACATGATTACTGTGATTTCTCAGTAAAAAAAGGATTGTACAATTGCCTGTCAAGTTTTCTTCATTTATACATAGAAACTGTAAATCAACATTTAGAAGGGAGGAAATTATAACTATGTTCAATACCTAATACAACATATTTCATACACTAATATAGTGTAAATTATCATCTAACAGAAGAGTAATTGTCAAGTTTCCGCTAAGTCCTAAGTTTATTATATAGTTTATTTATTTTTAAAATACACCTGTGGTATTGTTTTCTCTCCTGCAGAAGTACCTTGGAACACCACTGCTCAACTCTGAACAAAGCTGTCTCCCTGTTCCCTTTCATCAGAAGCGAGCTGGACAGCATTAAAGAGGTCATCTCCTCCAACCTGGAGAACTGGGCTGCCATGAAAGAGGAGATTTCTCTGCAGATAAAAACTGTGAGCAAAGAAGCTCTGACAGGTAAAGCATCTTACAAGAATTTGGGGCAAGAGAAATTATTTTTGGTAGTTGAGTGTAAATGAGAAGGTAAAAATTAATTAGAGGAAGAACTTACATCACTTACATTTTCATTGATCATCACAGCAGTCAAGTTAGACCAAGCCTAACACCACTGTCAAGGCAGTTATTTCATGTTTTATGTGCTGCCCACATGCAAATTTTAAACACTTTCTGTGGTGCAAATATTTTTATTACCTATAATCTTTCCCAACTACTCCACACTGAAATCCATTTATTGTGAGACTAAATGATGTAAATACCAAAAGATTTGATTTCTTGTACTGTTTCCTACTTGCCATTCATTAACCAAGGCTAATTAAAGTACATATATAAGGGCTTTTAGAAGCTGTTTTCAAACTAACCAAGCAAAACTGGTCTAAAGAGCAGCCCCTCATCTCAAAATCTGAATGTTCTGAAAAACTTGTTGCAAAAACAGTAAAATAAACAAAAAAATTACCATATGTTAATATCTTATGTTAATCATGAACAACTGATACAACAGAACATAAAGGCTTTTAAATTGCATTCACAGGCCAAAAGAAAATATGTGGGACTGAAGTGTTTTGATTTAGAAAGCTGGATTTAAGGATGGATATAATGTTCACAGTCACAGCATTCACCAGGCTCAAGTGGGATATGTTGGATGAGGGATGCACAGCGTGTGTAAGAAAGGCTCCACTCCTGCTTCCATACAGAAACTCTGTGTGTTTGGAGTATTACACAAATAAAACAGGCAGTGCTCCAGAACAGAAGCCTGGAAATGTGTGGATCTCTGTGAGCCCACAGATGTCTGCAGGAACACGTTCACAGTCCCTTCATTAGCAGAAGCAGGCAGGGAATGAGCACAGGAAGAGAGGGATCCTCAGGACACACCATCCTTCCTGTGCTCAGAGGAGGTGAATCATGAATCCCAGCGTGATAGATTGACTCTGACATTCACACTGATTGTTCTTACAGACAGGGAGTGCTGAGGAGGGGTTTCTGGTCATGCTCATCTCCAGCAGGGAACAGCCCCTGATTTGGGGCTCAGGGGGTTTGTGCCTACTCTCCCCAGGCACAGCTGCCCCCTGATTCATTCCCAGTGGGAACAAATTCCAACTTGAAAACATCCAAGTTCCCTGCCAGTGTCACAGGAAGCACAGGCTGCTGGGCAGCTGGCATGGCAGATAAAGCTCCATTTTCTGAGCTGCTCCACACACACAGGTTTCACTCAAGCTGTGGCTTTGCACTGGAGTTCTCAGGGGCAGAGCAATGTGGGAGAGGCACATCACCCACCCTGCCCTTACATCCCCTCTCTCCAGGATGGGAAGCATGATGGAAAGGATGACATCAGCTCACCTACTTCTTTGGACCTTAGAACCCCGATCAAACTGATCCCCAGAGCTCAAGGACTTTGGACAAGGCTCTCAGGCACATGGTGGGGTTGCTGGGGTGTCCTGTGCAGGGCCAGGAGTTGGACTTATCCTTGCAGGTCCCTTCCAAGTCAGGATATTCTGTAATTCTGTGACACAGCAGCTTGTCCACCCATACACACTGAAAAACTGGAAGGGAAGGAATTCACCCATAAGTATTATTTCCACAAGCTTTTAAAGTTGTAGGAGTCAGCACAGGGCCTGTTTGGGTGCTCTGGATGTTGCAGTCTCTAATCACACAACTACAGACTCTTTTCAGCACAGCTAATCTTGTCTGAGGCAGAGCAAAAACGGTGTCCAGGGATCAGTTTGAGTTCCCAGCCTGGGGGCTGGGCACGACCCTTCCCAAACAACCCCCGATTGTGCCCAGCTCTCTGCTCCTGAAGGACACCCTTGTTCCAGCAGGAAGCAGGCTGTGGCCAAGGGAGTTATTCCCAGCCCATGGGCTGCTCTCTGCCCCTTCAATCCCAAAGACCCCTCGGATAAAACCAGCTGGATTTGGGTGTGGTTTGTTCTTACTCAGACAGGGGAGGAGGGAGCAGTTGCTGCGTGTTGGGTGTAGGTTTGCTCGTGAATTCAAGGTGACCTGAGGAGTAAAGCAGTAGGTTGGCTAAGGGAAGGGGTGCAGCCTGTCCACACATTTGGGAGGCAGTACTGCAGGACCCTCCAGCAGCTCCCAAAAGGATGTTATACCATCACCCTACAGTACCCTGTGTGCAAAACAGTGAGAAAAAATGGCAGTAGGAGACACAAGGCAAATGAAAATGTCTCTGAGTCTTTGTGTTGCAGTCACAGCCATACACTCACAGTAAGTATATTACTGGTGTTTCAAATGTTGGTAAGTATTTGTATCACGTCCAGAAGAGTTGTAGCATAATTGTTTAAAAAATAATGGTGGTGCCAAGGCTGGAGCCCCTCTGGAGCCAGGCTGGGAGAGCTGGGGGGGTTCACCTGGAGAAGAGAAGGCTCCAGGAAGACCTGAGAGCCCCTTGCAGGGCCTAAAGGGGCTCCAGGAGAGCTGGAGAGGGACTGGGGACAAGGGATGGAGGGACAGGACACAGGGAATGGCTTCCTACTGCCAGAGGGCAGGGAGAGATGGAATATTGGGAAGGAATTCCTGGCTGGAGGGTGGGGAGGCCCTGGCACAGGTTGCCCAGAGAAGCCGTGGCTGCCCCTGGATCCCTGGAAGTGTCCAAGACCAGGTTGGATGGGGCTTGGAGCAACCTGGGCCTGTGGAAGGTGTCCCTGCCCATGGCAGGGGGGGGACTGGATGGGCTTTCAGGTCCCTTCCAACCCCAACCATTCCATGATTCCATGAATACTGAAGTCCTGCGGTCATAAAACAGGTGTCATATTTTTAGTGGAGAAGCTAAATTTGACAACAGCTTTTACAATTTTTTTTTTTCCTCCTCAGAAATACCCAAATTGAATCAAAGATTGGCAAAATCCCAGAGGGAGAATGAATGTCTGCAGGAGAAGGTCAAACACCTGACAGGGGTGGCCGACACGGTGGAGCTGAAAACCCAACAGCTCCAAACTTCCCTTCAGCAGGGGAACGAGCTCCAGAGCCGGTGCCGTGAACTGCAAAAGGAGACATTGGGTAAGAGAATTTTGACGTTTCCAGCAATATTCCAAGGGGAAAAAAATGCAAAAAAAAAAAAAAAAAAAGGTCTTTAAAAGCACTGAAGTTGTGGCTGTTACTGTGAAAAGACTGAACAGGACTGAGCAGGACTTTTGGCTCTCAGAACAGAACAGCAGGTAAGGCCAAGCCAGGCTCCTTTAGAGTCATTGGCCAGGAGACTCTCTAATGATTTGCCCTTGATTGTGTGTCCTCTTGAAAACTGCAAGAACAGTGACAGCACTTGATAATAATATAAATTCTACTATCTTGGGAGCTCTGTAGAGACAGTAACTCGTTACAAAAAGGTGATTTATCTTGGTATCTCCTGAGTCATCTCTTGCATTCACAGCACTGGCTAAGGGATGTTTTAAGACCTTGGAAACACACCTAGAGGTTGTGCTGTTCTGGGCACAGCTTTGAGTCATCATGTTGGCACAGCAGTTAGCAGCCTGCCTTATGCTCAGAGAGTGAGGTCAGGTTTAAAGCAGGGGGTCTCAGGGATGGGCACAGTGGAGGAGCTTCACTGCTCCTGCAGTGCCTGTGAAGATCTGGGATGGGAGACTGCAGGGACCATCCGAGCAGCCAGGGAGGTGCAGCTTCCTGCAGACGTGACAGCCAAGCACTGAGTGGTCAAACCAGCAGGTGCAGAGGGGAGGCAGAAGAGCCTGTCCCTGCTGGCCCAGCCCCAGGTGACTCAGGATCACACGGGGGTTTGTGGGGTTGGTTCCTCAGCGGAGCAGCAGCTCCGGGTCCTTCCCGGGACTTCAGTTCCAGTTTCTATTCTCCTGCTATCAGAGAATCCTGGGAGGGGAGGGCACAGACTGTGCTTTTGGTGGTGTGTCATCAGCAGAGCTCAGCCAGCTCTGACCAAACGAGAAGCTGATGGAAGTCCCCAGTGTACCTGCTTCACTCTGGCCCCATAAATCCTGGATTTATACCCGTGTCGGCACCACTGGTGGAGTTTGTTCCACAGTTTAGTCTCTGCATTTCCCTGGAAGTGTCCAAGGCCAGGTTGAACAGGGCTTGGAGCAGCCTGGTCTATGGAAGGTGTCCCTGCCCATGACAAGGGGTGGAACGAGATGAGCTTTTAGGTCCTTCCAGAATTGCTCCTTTCATCCAGCCTCCTCTGAGTTAGCCTGGGAAGGGTGTTTGGGATCCAGGCATTTGGGATCCATCTCTCACTGGTTCTGCTGCTCTGGGAATTCAGTGTTAACATGAACAACTAGAGAGTTCTGGTTTTGATGGGAAAAAAACTTGGATTTATTGAACTAAAGCCCCATTTTTCACTTTGATGTGACGTAACTGGAAGGGAAAGCTCTTGAAATCAACCTAAAATGTTAGAATATTCTGAAAAAGCTTTATCCATGCTCTCTTATTTATTAATTTTCACTGCTGGCATTGATGTGAGACCTAACCAAGACCTACTATCTCTGGGGGTGTCTTTTTTTTTATCCCCATCCACTTCAAAGGAATCTTTTGGAAGCTGCTTGTTTATAAAGAGAACTGAAAATTTACAGTGAAACTTGAAATAATGGACATTTTATGGAGAAAACACAGCTAAAACATCATAGATGGAATTCATACAGAGTATTAGGACTCTGCAAGATCTTAATGAACAGGAAAAAGCTCAGCTAAACTGGCTGATGTTTTATATGAGACATTTTTAAATGTATTAATAAAAATGGAGCAGTAACTTGATAATAAATCAGTTATTAAGGAGCAGTAAGAGGTTTGATGTGGGTATCCAGAAGGAGATTTCAAGGCAGCAAAACTGCTGGCTCAGGCATTTTGATTCTACCCTTCCTGAGTGGGTCAGTAAAACACAAATCCATGAGGATTTGAAGGGGTCTGGCCTAGGGAATACATTGCTGGATTTGGGCAATAAACACAGTTAAGGCACTGCTGATAAAAACGTTCTCTTTGAAATACAAACCATGATTTTCTTCATAAACAAGCATTAAGTATGAGTTTGCCAATGTATTAAAATAAATGAGTGGGAACAAACAACAATCTCAGTGGAAATCAGCTCCAGGGAGAGGATTTACACTGTCCAAAGTCAGGGTGTAGCAACTCAGCCGGATCCAGAGTGTCCATGGGTTTGGGGAGCTTGGTTTGGTGGTTTGTTTTGCTTTTCTTTCCCTCCCCCAAACTACTCTAACATCCCTCTTCAGCACTGAAATAGTTCAGTGCTCCAGGGAAAATAACCCAAACCACCAGGATTTGTGATTTCCCTTTTTTTTAAGCATTTTCCTTTCAGCAGCCAATATTTCGAAGATTCTTCTGTTGCTCATTTATCATAGAACTGTAGATTATTGACTATTTCCTATGACAGCAGGCATTTGCAAGAGCAGAAACTAAGCAGTAGTTTCAACTGTTGTTTCTTTGTGCTGGTGCTTATTGTGACTTCCTGAAAATTCCGTCTGTGGAGGATTTGTGGGTTCAGTTTGATTGTTGGTGTCACACCCCTTTTCAGCCTCACAGAGCATCACCCAGTGAGTAGGAGAGGGCAGGTCTCGGCAAATGCTCAACACAGGGTGGGGTCTGGTGGTTAATTGTCTAATCAGAGACTCACAAAACTAAAAATCAGTAATTGGGAGGGTGTCTCTGTGTCTTTAGGGCTGGGAGCAGCAGAGCCTCAGCAACACGTGCTCCTCAAAGAGAGGAGCTGATACTTGTGCTTTTGTTTCATTACCAGCCAAATCCTTTCCTCCACTTAATCACAGATAAAGAATCATTTTCCTTCCCAAAGTCCTTGTGGTTTTTCTCTAGCCCATTTATAGTTTCAGGCTTTACCCCTTTATGGGCTGAAATTGCTGGTGATGCACATGAAATGTGAATTTTCAATCTTTTGGTGCTCCTGCTCCGTGGGCTACTTCATTTCCTAAATATAAACTAAGTGGTCTTCTGACATAATGAGAGATGATGGAAACTTGCAGGCAGCTGGGGGAGGGACTGGAACTTGGAGTGGGGAATGTTAGCAGTGCTCATGGAAAGAAGGAGCAGTGTTTTCATGCCGGTGAAGTGCCTTTAATGCCACTTTAAAGACCTCTTTGAAGAGCTTTGAAATTCCAAAGAGGGAATAGTTTCCTGCAGTTTTAGGTAGGCTGCAGTTCAAACAGCCACTTTTCATGCTACAAGTGCTGTTGAAATCTATTTTTTATTAATTCCAGCTGCGGTAGGAAGAGTTGGAAGGGGGAGAGCCGGGGAATGCAGGGCTGGTGCTGGAGCAGAGTGTGACGAGGCAATGGCTCATTAGTGCTTTTCAACAGTCTCACAGTGGAAGAGGAAGCAGATGAATAGGATGGAAAACAGCACCCAAATTCCCTTCAAGGAGGGGTTGGGATGAGGCTCTGTTTGAGTTTGACTTTCTTACAGAAGGGCCTCACTTTGCTTCTGGAGGAAAAGCAGGAATCCACGTTCTCCTATGGCCAGAGGCTGGGAGACCTGGCAATATTCAGCCTGGAGAAGAGAAGGCTCCAAGGAGACTCTAAAGCCTCTTCCAGTGCCTAAAGGGGCTCCAAGAAAGCTGGAGAGGGACTGACTGCAGGGCTGGGAGACCCTCCAGCCTTGGATCTGAATAAAACCACAGGTCTGGCTTTGGCAGAGATTCTGCTCTGGGCTGAAGGGTGAGCTTTGCCACCCCAGAGGTCCCTCCCAGCCACCCTCTCCATGAAGCTGTGCCTGACCTGTGATGAGAATTTCGTAAAGCTTGATAAAGTAAAAAATGCTGTAATCTGGGATTCCTCTGGCACTACTACTCTGCTGGCAGTGCCCAGAGTTGGTGGTGAGCAGGCTGAGGGCTCATGTGGAGCAGTTGCTGTGCTTCCTGGTGGGGCTGCCCCAGTGGCACAGTGACTGTGGGATGAGTCAGAGCATGTCCTGTGTGCACTAAACCAGCTGCCTGATTTTCCCCAAACCACGCTGAAATGAAGGGAAAATGAAAGCAGTTCCTCCCTGAGCCGTTCTGTGTGTGTGATGCAGAGATGTGGTGAAACAGCAGGTCCCCTTGTGTGCAGTGCCCAGCCAGGCAGCGAGGAGCAGGCCGGGTTTCTCACCTTGCAAACACGTGGGCTCTGTAGACATGCATTTATTTCTGGTAGGCACAGTCATTTTAGACCAGAGACTCAGTGACAGGGAACAGGTTCACCCCTGACTGCCATGGACCTGCTGTGCTGGGGTTCTGTCCCTGGGCTGCTGCAGCAGGAGGGTGTCGGGTGCTGGCCGGGGTCTGCACGTCCTCAGAGCCAAATCAGGGTCCCCAGTACAGGGAGGACATGGAACTGTTGGAGCAAGTCCAGAGGAGGGGTCACCAAGTTGATTAGAGAGATGGAGCAGCTCTGCTGGGAGGAAAGGCTGGGAGAGTTGGGATTGTTCAGTCTGGAGAAGAGAAGCTTTGGGGTGACTTAAACTGTGGTCTTGCCTGAAGGGGCTACAAGAAACATGGAGAGAGAGAGTTTACAAGGCATGGAGTGACAGGACAAGGGGGAATTGCTTCCCACTGCCAGAGGGCAGGGCTAGATGGGATATTGGGAAGGAATTCTGGGCTGTGAGGGTGGGGAGGCCCTGGCACAAGGTGCCCAGAGAAGCTGTGGCTGCCCCATCCCTGTAAGTGTCCAAGGCCAGGTTGGAGCAACTTGGAATAGTGGAAGGTGTCCCTGCCCATGGCAGGGGTGGGACTGGATGGGCTTTAAGGCCCTTTCCAACCCAAAGCATTCTGGAATTCTGTGAGGATTCTCTGATCTGTCTGAGCTGTGCACATGAACCTCCCTAGAAAGTCTCAAGTACAGACAAATAGTCGCTCTTTCCTTGCATGTGTATAAACCACTGAGCTTTCAGTTAGATGAGACCAAATTGTCATAAATTATCATGGGTTTTTTTGGAGGTTTTGCAGGAAAAGTAGATAATAACACAGCTCTATCATGCATGCTTCTGATCTGATCTCCCTGGGAATCTGTGAGGAATTAGCTGGGCAGTTGGTGGCTTCCAGAGTGGCTGCTTGCTGCTCATTTGTTTTATTTTGTGCTGAAAACTTTACCAGTTGTTGCTGTTTCCCAGCAGGATCTGGAGCCTGTGCCCTTGGATGCAAATTGGGTGGCTGAATTCCTGAAAGCCAGTTCTGGGCAGGCTCTGTGCTGGGTGTTTTGAGGCTGCACTGATGGGAATTCACCCAAGGAAGACAAAACAGTCACCAGCTTTGGTTGTGTTTCTTTGGTTCTTCGTGTCTTTGTGCACGTTCTGTGCTGTGTCCCCTCGGTCTCTGTCACAGCAGAGCCCCACTGAAAGGTTACTGGAAGGTTAATGACTGTGGTGAGATCCTTTCTGAGTCTCAGAAATAACTAAAATTAAACACCAGTGATACTGAGATGGTTTTGGACTGAAGGCTTTTAAGATGTGGTTCTCCTTCAAGCTTTAAAGCGAGTATCAGTATTACAGAGCGTCAGTGCTTTCTGTTGGGTTTGCATGTTTTGCAATGTGCTTTATTTTCATTACCAGAGAACATTTTTACATAGTCATTTGAATATATTTTTCTCTATTCAGCAAGTTTTCAGCATAAGTTTTCATTTGTATTACCATTCTGCTTATTAGTTTCCCTATTTCACCCTGTTTTTCATTGAAATCTCTGTTATTTAGTCTCTGTGGGTGTGGGTCTGATCCCTCAGACTTTCTGCTCACCAGCTCCCGGTCACTTTGGTGGGAATTCTCCCTAGAGAAGACTTGCAGAAACCATCTGTGTAATTAAATCCATCTACTCCCTCATGAAAAACTCCTGTCCCTGCTCAGTGAATATGAAAACTTTTGAAAACAGATTGAGTGAAAGAAGAAACAGCACTGCAAGAGACCACCCAAAGTACGAGAACCAAAATAAGCATCATCCCTCTCCTTTTCCTTTATCCCAGAACTTGTGTCCATTCTCCCACATGGAGGAAGAGTTAAAAATGCCAGAGTTATTAATGATTGCCAGAGATCTTCTATAATACCAATTTTAAATCTGGTCAGATGTTTGGGCAAACCTTCTCCTCGACAGCCTGGGAGGAGGGCAGGGGCTGTGCTCTCTGTGCTGTCCAGCTACAGTGATTTGGGCTAAATCTGTCCTGCCAAAGTCACGTTCCTGCTCTGGGGCTGAGGTTGTTCCCAGTGCTGTGCCTCACATCTGCCTGGCAGCTGAAGCCAAAGTTTCTCCTTCCTCTGTGGAATCCCGAGCTGTTGGCTCCACGAGGCCGTGTCAGGATGGATGACAGGAAAGGAGAGTTGGATTATTTGGCCTTGGAGGAGGGTGCAGGACAATCCATTGCCGAGGGAGGCCCAGGGGGAGGAACCAGCAGGGGCTGCAGGGGTCTGGTGTGTCCTGCGTGTGCGTGGCCGCGACGTCTGCTCGGAGAGAGGGGAGAGTGCCACCAACCATCCCGGCTTGGGCTGCTGTCTGCTCGGCAGGGGTGGATGGCAGAGGGGCTGCAGGCCTTTGGCTACAAGGGGGGTTTCTCAGGGAAGCCTTAAAAACAGCTGAGAGGAAGTTTTGGCCAGAGCAGAGTCACACAAAGCTGGGGTTTCACCAGGGATTTATCTCAGTAGTTCATTCCCAGAGAACCGAGGGAAAACGTGGTTGGCTTTCCTGGCACAGAACTGAAATGGGGAGGGGGCAGTGAAGGACTATAAGCTGCTGGTTGCCAGGGTTTGGAGGAGCAGTTGAGCTGCTCTCACCACTTGCTGTGGTCACACAGGACCATCACTGAGCACAGCTGACCTCTGCCCACCTTCCATTGATTTCATGGAACCAAAGCACCTAAGGACTTTGAACTTTCTCTTCCAAAAGCTCTTTCTGAATGCTGATAGTTTGGGAATGGATCTGACAGCTCCTGTGTACTTCAGCCTATATAATTCTCTCCCTGATTATTTTTTTTGTTGTAGTTTAATGACCAGCTTTTCCCTTCATTGAAAAGAGGGAGATCTTCCATGCAGTAGGATGGACCAAGAGAAGATGTGACATGGGACTGGAAATCCCACTCTGGGATTATCCATCATCATGATAGTTACTGGAAATGACTGAAATAGATATGTGGGAAAAGTAACAAAAATTCAGTGAATTCTGGTTGATTAGTAACAGGAACGGCAGATTTGGCTTCTGGGAAGACACATCAGAGAGCTTTGAGGGCAAAGAGGTTGGAGTGTCTTTGGAGCTGTTCCCTTCAGAGACAAGGTCACTTCACTTACTGTGCCATTTCATTCTGAGGAAAATCTTGCTTTATCTTTCACTTCTATGTTTGTTGCAGTGATTTGTCTTGACTTTTTTCCCCATGTAGTTTAGGGTGCTGCCTTTTTGGTAGAAACTTTGATTTTAAGTCATTCTTAGGTTTTCTTGAAAGGCAGCTCTTCTTGGTGATAATCATATTTAGATATGCCCAGATTGCTGTGGCTGCCCCATCCCTGGAAGTGTCCAAGGCCAGGTTGGAGTAACCTGGGATAGTGGAAGGTGGAACTGGATGAGCTTTAAGATCCCTTCCAACCCAAACCATTCCATGATTCTGTGTGTTCCTGAAGATGAGAAGCAGGTTAAGGTACATGTCGTTGCTTCAACTCTTCAAATTATGACTATTCTTAGGATTTAAAAAAATAAAAAGGGAAGATATTAAGACACAGAAACCCAGATGAGATAATTAAACTAATTGTACACATGAAAAGAACTGGGATGTATCCTGGGAAAAAAGGCAGTGGCTGATTGAAGCTGATGGGTGATGTGTTCTGAGAGAGAACATTCAGTAAGAGAGGATAAGACAAGTGCATAAAACCATTAAAGGAGTGCCACAGTTTTAGGTGAAGTAGAATTACAGGTGATTTTTGGGTCTGCCTTCCTGCATGTGTTTGCTCTCAGCTTTATATACAAACTATATGATTTAAAGCCTTTCATGTTAAAATGCAATTGGATTTGATGTTTTCTGGTAGGATAAAAATCCCCAGACAAACAAAAAAGCAGCTTCTTGCTTTAAAGCCAAGCTTTGCTTTAGTGCAAATAGAAATTGGAAGGGTGTTCTGCACTGTAGAGAATGCAAAACCTTTCCAGTGAAGCCATTTATTGTTAAGAGAATGTAAAAGTGGCATAGATGGTTTGCAAGCAGTGAGAAATCAAATCTTACAACTCCCAAGCCTGTGCTGCTCCCAGGGCTCCGTGGGCACTGCTCTGCCTGTTTGAGGGGGGAGTGGGGATCCACAGGTGTGACATGGAAACAAACCACAATGTGGACAGAGGTGAATTATTTTAGAATAACTGGAGACACAAACCCCTTGTTTTTGCTTTCAGATTTAACAAACCAAGTGGAGGCAACTGGGCTGCAGCTGCAGAAGGTGACGGCCGAGCTGGACCACTACAAGAAGCTGTTAATGTAAGGTTCCATCCCTGGATCCTTCCCCCCTGCACACAAAGATGCACCAAACCACTGCTTTCCAGCAAGTGCTGCTTGTCCCCACGATTTGAGAAGGTTTTGACCAACAGAGGAAATATTTCATCCTCATAGTCTTATTTCTAAGCAGTAGTGGTTTTTTTACAAGGAGGAATGGCTTCCCACTGCCAGAGGGTGAGATGGGATATTGGGAATGAACTGCTGGCTGTGAGGGTGGGGAGGCCCTGGCACAGGTTGCCCAGAGCAGCAGCTGCCCCTGGATCCCTGGAAGTGTCCAAGGCCAGGCTGGAGCAACCTGTGGAAGGTGTCCCTGCCTGTGTCAGGGGGTGGAATGAGACAGGCTTTAATGTCCCTTCCAACCCAAACCGGTCTGGGATTCTGGGATTTTACACTGCAGGTTTGGGATAGAAGGTTTTTATTGCCATAAAACTAATCACAAAGTTTAGTATTTAATCAGTGGCTATGATTTTGTTATCTGCCCCCAAGTGTGAGTTTGCTGTGACTCTGCCCCACACACCAGGGTCCTGCCCCACTGGAATTTCACTGTGTCATGCCTGTGTTTTAATGAAGAATGAGCAAAACCTAAGTTAATAGAGCAAAAAAAAAGGACTGTCATCCCAAATAGACTGTCATCAGCAATAGATTGTCATCCACAATAGACTGTCACCAGCTCCCTGTCAGAGCAACTGCAGCAGGTGCCTGGAAAGAGGAGCTCACAGAGCTCCATCTCCAGCCCAGTCCCAGCTCAAATATTAAGCTCAAGAGTAAGGAACTAGTTCTGCCAATGTCAAGACCAGCTATCATCCCTCTTTTCCCATGTTTTCCTGAAATTTAAACAGAGTTCAGGCTGTTCTGCTCTGCACTTTCTGGTTTCCGCTCCTGCATTCGGGGGTCTGACCACAACCAAGTGGCAAATATTTGGAATGCTTAGCAACAACGGATTTTAGTGATAATGTAGGGGTTGAGTGTGGAAAAAAGTTGTCATGGACATGGTTAAATAAACAGGGAGGGCTTTCCAAATGTATATTAAAATTTCAATGCAACATGGGCACAATTTCATAAAATAACATATTCTATATCTGTTTAAATGTAAATAAGAAGCTTAACCATGGTTATTAATTGGTGAAATGATGACATAATGACACAAAACTTGCAGTTTCCAGCCCTCTTACCTACAAAATTGCTATTTGTCCAATTTTATTAATTTTTTACTCAAAACTTTCATCTCTGTTTGCAACATTTGTGATCCTGCTCAGGCTGAGATGCCACTGGAAGTGGAACTTCCAATTATGACAAGTCTTACCTAGAGCTGAGAGAACTTTCTGTTTGTGGCCTTTTGACTGAAGTAGAAAATGCAAGTTGGATAATACATCCAGCAGTGATGTCCAGGTTGTGCAGGAGCAAAGGCTCATTTCTTTGGATAACACACTTTTTGGAATGTTTTTTAGGGTGAAATCAACAGAACTTGAAGTCTGTCAGAATGAACTGAAAAAGATGAAATATGAAAATGGAATTTCTGAGTCAAGGTAGATGTTGAAATGATATTTCATAATATCTATTTCTGAGCAGGAGAGCAAAAATTGTATGATTTTAAAGCAATTTTATACAATTTTTTTTTCTGTTTTCCTGTGAAGTCTTCATAACAAATACATAGGTATTTTTTTTGTCTAACATGTAATTACACATTTAATTACAAATTATTTCTGTCTGTAACCAAGAATCCAGTCAGTCCAATGCTGATACTTTCTTGTTTCATCTGCAGGCTTACCAAAGAGCTCAAGGAAAAGGAGGAATCCCTTCTAATTTGCCAACAAGTCTGCAAACACTTGCAGGAGGAGGTGGCTGAGAAGGAGAGGAAAGAAGAAGACCTGAAAAGAAGAACTGGGCGCTCCGAAAGTGAACTGGAGACACTGAAAACTCTGCTGAGCCAGACAGAGGAGGAGGTGGTGATGCTGAAACAGGAGAGGTAATGGGAGCTGGGCTGAAATGCTCCTGAAAATTCCTGACATTTTGGAGTTCACTGGGGTGGTTTTTTTAATTATTGAGAGAGAAACAAAACTTGAATGAAAAAAAAAAAGAAAAAAAAGAAAAAATCCTATTTGAAAGAATAGGAGAGGAAAAGCCCTGCTTGGCTCTCCAGGGCTTCAGCTCAAGCTTAATGAAACCCCAGAACAGCCCTTTGGGGCAGCTGTTCCAGAGCCACAGGGAATATTCTTTACATTTCTCTTTAAATACAAAACCATCTTGGTGCCTCTTGGGATTTTTAAATGGTCACAACAAGCCCGTGGTTGTCAGGAATAAAACTGGGTATGTAGGTTATGGTCAAGGCAGTTAAAAAATACGGATTTAGGTTGGTAAGTCTAAAGCAAAGGCACTCAAAGGAGATCCCAATCCATGGAAAACAACCCTCAGGAGCTCAGTGCTTTGTTTTCCACATCTGACAAGTCATTCCAGGGAAAAAGGCAGCTTTGTTCATAGCTGAGAACCTTCAAAATCAGACTGAACTGGTGGGAAGTTGCCCTTACACTTCACCAAGTACCGGATCATATCCAAGAGCTTGGAGTATTGGAATAGTTATGGCATTTTATGGTGTACAAGTTGCTAATAACATAAATTACAAGAATTTCAGCTCTCCAGGAGTTTTGCTTTACAAGGCATCACATAACAAACATTAACTTAACAACAGAAAGCACTGGGTGGTTTTAATTCCAAACCACAACTTTTTAATTAATGATAGCAGTGTTCTGAGTTCATTAAATACTATTTCTGGTTTGAATAGTGCAAGTTTTTCTGTGTTCTTCAAAGTTGGACTTGAGAAATATTGAAGAAGTATTAAGACACCGTTTGAGGTGGAAGGGAGATGAGCTGCAGTATTTTCTTTGAGACGTGCAATTCATGAAGCGAGTGGTGGCACTGTGGGAATGCTGAGGAGGGATTCCTGGGGGTTATTGCACAGAGTGCTGGGCAAAAGGGAGAGGAATCCCACCCCTGTGGCCAGAGCTCACCCTGACATCCCAGTTGTTGTGGTTTCCAGGGAGCTGATGGTGGTTTCCCACCAGACCAGGACGGAGCAGCTGCAGGAAGCGCTGAGGCAGAAGATGAGGAGTGAGGAGACCTGGAGGGAGAAGGTAACCCTGGGCCACTCTGCCTCCTGCTTTGTGTGGGGTTTTCCCCTCGGCACAGTGAGGCAGGGACTGATCTCCTCACGTGCCAGGTGTCCTGAAATCGTGGAATCATGGAATGGTCTGGGTTGGAAGGGACTCAGCCAAAAATCAATTGATTTCTGTCAGGAACACACGAGTCTTTGTTGCCCATAAACTCTGGGTTTGCTGGTTCCTCAGACCCATAAATTTACAGGAGAAGAAGGGGAAGAAGACTACTTTGAGGATCTTAAAAATATACCAATTTTAAGCTAAACCTTAGTGGGGGATTTGTACCTATTCCACCCCATAATTGCCTCTATTTTGATTTTAAAAATAATGAAAATATTTCCAGTTTATCTTTCCTCCCCAGAGAAGAGAATTTAGGGAGATTTGTTATACTTCTGCTCATAATTAATGTGTGACATTAAGATAATTGTAATTAAGCTCATTCTGGGCTTTTCTGCTTTTAATAATTTGAAGTAATTGAGTTGGAGTTGTGCACTTAATGTGCCTCTCAGCCTGGTGCAATTAAATCCATTAGAACCCAGCCTGGGTTAGAAAAGTATTTGCCTAAATGCAGCCTTCAGTATTTCCTCCAGAATCCAGGCTCTTCTAGTCAGGAAATTATGGCTGAACTTTCAGCTTTGAATTTCTGATGTTAATTATTTGAGATGCTTTCAGGACTGGGATGTTTTACCCAGGATTTAGAACTTGTTCACTTTGGGTTCTCCATTTTTTGAGCCTTGACTGGGCAGTGACCCATTGGCACAGCACAGGTGTCTGAGAGGTTCTGGGCACCTTCCTCTAATGTTCCTTTCCCTGGATTTCAGGTATTTCCAAGCTTTAAAGTCCCTCCTGACCCAACCCATTCCATGATTTTGTGGCTGTGTCGTTTTTCTGCCTTTGGAACTGATGCTGACAGAGTTTCACCTCCAGAGCAAACCCTGCCAGCAGGATCATCTGCTCCAGCACCCAGCCAAGGATTTTGTAATTCAGTGTGTTCATAGTGATTTACTGTGAAGTGCAGCTGCCTAAATTTAGGGATGTAGAGCCACTGGAGACTCCTGGGCTGTGAGCTCTGTGAGCTCTGTGAGCTCTGGAGCAGCAGCCGTGCAGCAGGAGCATTCCCTGGCCAGGCTCCAGTGGGTCAGAGTGTTTGTTCAGTGCCCAGAATCCCAGGCTGCCAAATTCCCCATCACTCCCTTTAAGGCCCCGTGGCCAGGGAATGTATTTGAAGTTGGGCTGCTCCATGTGATCCAAACCCTCTCTTCCCCCAGCTGGAAATCGATCTGGCCAAAGGAGAGGCTCGGCAGAAAGAGGCAATTCTGAAAGTCAAGGAGGAGGCCAGGGTGGAACTGGACCTGGAGAGGCAGAAACAGCAGGAACTGATCACAAAGTACCAGCGAGACCACGAGGAGCTGCAGAAGAAGGTGTGGAAAGCTCAGGAGAAAACTCCCGTGGCAGCAGATCAGATAAAACTGTTGCAAGCCGGAATGGGAAGGAATAAAACCCCCTTTCTGTGTCATCCCCTGCCTAGATGATACAGTATTTTTCCCCAGTCTTAATATAGGACCTATGTTTAATTTTTTTGTAATGGAACAGGCTAAAAATTAACCATTGCAGTTCAAGTGAAATGGTGTGGAAGTTCTTTATTGTATCATATTTTCTCTACCCAGAGTCCATCTGTGTCCCTGGATTTCAGTTTTCAATCTGACATCATCATTTTGCAAAACCTTGGGACTGTTTCAGGCTGTGATGAGCTCCCACAAACCCATCCACATGGTTTTTCCCTTCCCAAAGGGCCAGTTCCCACCTTCTGGGCCCTGCTGGGGTTGGCCATTCCCAGCTCCCCAGAGCTCCAGATTCTTGACTTTTATGTAGAAATTGAACAATTTTATAACCTTTTCAAAGGATTTGACACAATTCTTGAGAAATCTGGGGGAAAAAGAAAGGAATTTGATGCAATTACACTGTTATTTGAAAGTTATGACACTGCACAGTGTTTTAAAGATGGAAAGAACACTTTGTTCACTTGACAAATATTTGATTGGGATTTTAAGATCCTGAAGAAATACTGACTTGAAATTTTCTAATTTTTACCTCAATTTCTCTGTTTGATCTTGAACATACTAATTAATCTCTCTGTTCTGAGTGTTGATTAATTACAGCTCTCTGATACGCTCTGAGGGCATTCTGTAAATCCAAAGCATTTTTTTCTCTCTGAGGACACTTGTGTTTGAATTTGTTGTTTTTTTCCCTCAAGTCAACATTTGTCTGATATTAATTCTCTCTGTATACAAATACTGAGTGTAGATTAATGCAGTTTTTGTCTGATCTCATGCAGATACCAGGTTTAATATCCAGTGCCACCAAGAGCTTAAGGATGGAGACAGAAATCCTTGAGAAGAAGCTCCAGGATGCTCAGATGAAACTTGCAGAGAAAGATGGAGACAAGGAGAAGGAAATTCAGAGCCTTAAAAGATTGATCAGTGAACTTGAATTTCAGCTGACGATGGAAAAGAACAACAATGAATCATTTCTGGATAAACTGAGGAAAGAAATGAAACACAAGTCAGATGAACTGGAAAAGTTAACCCAGGAGAGGACACAGCTGATTCACAGCTTGAGTCAAGTCCAGGAGGAGGTAGGAACATGACCCAGGAAATGCCTGGCTATTTTTAATTGGAGACATGTGATTTCTAACATCATCCAAAGTGTCTGTATTTCAGAATAGAAAGCCCATTGAAATGCAAAGATTCCTAGAACAAGACCATGATAGTTTCATAAATACAGTAGATTACAAAATACAGGAAGTTTTAATTCAGCAAACACTTAAACTGGGGGTTTATTGTGTTTTATTGAACAATATTTATATTTTTCAAGTCCTGCTGGACATTTCCTTCTCAGCCTGTAGCCTCAGTTATGCTACACAACAGCAAAGAATTCCCCTTGTTTTTGGAGTGGAAGTCATGGACATTTCTCACTTCCCACTCTTTGAACTGTGTCCCACCTCCCCCCAGCCCAGCCACGTTCCCTGGCACAGGAATGCATGGAAATGACCCCAATGCAGAGAGAAGCTGGAGTGATGGGTATTCTGACCTCAAGCATTTGCTGAATGCTTGGAATAGAATGGGAAGGGAGGAGAGAGCTGTGCTGCTCCATGAGAAATGTGCAGTCAGGGACTGCAGATAAGATTAGGCTGGAATGTCCAGAGAAATTCAGTGGCAGAAAAAAATCGGGAAACAGCGAAAATTAAAGTCTTCAAAATGAATTAGGGCCGGGGTTGGTATTTATTTCTTCCTTGAGAAAGGTTCAGGAACAGTGGGGGTGAATTGGAGGGATGTTGGCAGTGGGTCTGTCCATCCTGCCCTGCCCTGGGATGGGGACATGGATGGGGGTGGCCTGGGCAGAGTGGTTGGGCTCGATGGCCTTTCCAGCCTGCAGGATTCCATGATCCCACACAGATTCCATCAGGAGGGTTATGTAGGAAGGGGTCAGAAGGAACCTCCAGCCGCTGCTGTTCCTTCCCAGGAGCAGCATTCCCAGCTCCCAGCCGGGCAGGAGAGCAGGGGTGGCTGCCGAGCACTTCCCACAGGTGTCCCAGTGACTCCCGAGGGCACGGGAGGGTGGAAGCGCTGCCCCCGGGAGGGCAGGGGGGGAGCAGCCCCGGGGCAGCGCTGCAGGTGTGTGTTTGTGTTGCAGAATTCCCTCCTCCAGGAGACGGTGCGCAGGGAGTGCGAGGAGCGCTGCGGGCTCACGGCCGCGCTCAGCAGGGCCCGCGAGCAGGTGCTGGAGCTGCGGAGGCTCAGCGGGACCTTCCCGGGGCCGCCCTGGCCCCGCTCCCGGGGCAGCCCCGCTCCCGGCACGGCCCTGCGGCTCCCCGGCCCCCTGGGAATGCCCAGAGCCGCCAAGGGAGCTGCTCCCGGCCGGCACAGCCCGGGATCGGCCGGGCCCAGCCCCCCACACGCCCCCAGGGGAAGGGCGGCCTCGCTCCCCGAGCCCAGGACCAGGAGCATTCCCGGGATAACCCGCCGGCCCAGCCAGCTCTGACACCTCCACAGCCTGGGAAACCATCCAGGCCTTCAAAGGACTCTTGGCTTATGGACACCGGGGGCAAATCTTTGCCAGTGCAATTCATCCATTTCTACCACCTGAAATTCAGTTAAATTTGTATTTATTTCTGCTGCAATAATGTTGGTTTGTCCATGGATTTATTAATCGTGTCATGAAATGCTGTTTACCTTTCAAGAGGAGAAAAGCAACAGAAGAGTCTCTCCAAGAGGGGCACATCTTCAGAGGTGGAACTAAAACCATGGAATCCCAGAGGGTCTGGGTTGGAGGGGACCTTAAAGTTCATCCAGTTCCAACCCCTGCCATGGGCAGGGAACGATGCCAGTCCTCCTGGAATCCAGGTTGCCCAGGTGGGCTTCAAGCTCCTTCCAGCCCAAGCCAGTCTGTGATTCCATGATTTAAAATCCAGGCTCTCATCCTGTTTCTGTCCTGTGGCAGCAGCTGTAGTAAAGTCTGTGTGGCCAGAGAGGAACAGCACAGAAAGTGAGGAGAGAGACACAGGACAATGTTTGGAACACAAGGGAAGGTCTAAACCCTGGATCCAAACCAAGTGGAGAGCAAATATTTCCCTTCTCCCCGTCCCTCCCAGGAAGCTGGAGCTCCTGCTGCTAAGCAATGAGCAAAATCCATAAATGTCAGGAAACCTCTTTGACTGGCTTGTAGGAGCAGCTCCATGAATGTCACCATGTCAAGGAGAGTTTACAGGCTGGTTTTGTCCTGGGATGAAAGGCAGCAGCACAGGGTGCCCCAGGACATGGACAGCTCAGCATAGCACTGGATCTTTAGGAAATCAAGCTTCCTGCAGGGAATATTTCTCACAGGAGTGGTGTCAGAGACCTTGCACTCCAGGACTCCTGGCATGAGGGAACACAACAAATCTCCAGACTTGGAACAGATCTGTCCCTGAGGCCAGGGCAGCATTCCAGCCCTTCCCTTGGAGAAAACATCCCATGGCACCAGGGTGTCGTGTCCTTCCCTGATGGAGAGGCTTCTCTTTGCCCCTGTTGGAGCTGGTGCTGTTGCCTGGTGTGGAACAGGAGCTCCTCCAGTCCTGAACCTGTCCCCAAAGGGTTAATCCCACAGGCCAGGCCTGGTTCCTCTGGGCAGGGTTGGTGGTGCTGGTTTGGGGCTCTGTGTGGCACCAAACCTCTCCTGGGGCCAGACCCATCCTTAGTAAACCTCCCCCGAGGGTGGAGCCGGGTGGGATCAGTCTCTTCTCCCAGATAACAAGTGCCAGGACAGGAGGGAGCTGTGGGGTTTCAAGCAGGGGCCTCGTGGGGGGCAGTTTTCCTCTGAAAGTTGCCCAGAATTTAATGTTCTCCACCCACAGGAGTCCAGCCCATGGCTGGTCCTGCTGCTCCTTCAACAGGAACTTGGATTATCACTTGCCATATATGCCATAGATGTGCTTCCCATGTGTGTCCAGCTTTCATTCCCACTGGGAAATCACAAACCAAAGTGCTGATGTGCCTCATGGATTAAAGATGACGAACAGCCCTTGCTCTGAGGTGCTGTAGGATCTGGGATCCAGCCTGTGCCTTGCAGGTGGAGTTTTTCCACAAAAGAAGAAATTAGACTGCAGAAAAAAAAGCATCTTAATTTTCCTCAGCAGCATCAAAAGTGCATGAAATAGAAACTGGAGCCAGCTGATGCCACGTATCATTAAAATATATTAACCAGAATAAAAGACAGACTGACTTTCTTTGCATTGTGTGTTTTCAATACCAAAAAAAAAGAGCAGACGAATGAAACTGGGGAAATTTTGGAGACACCCTCTCTTTAATGATTTTTTTTTTTTAAATAGGGGCTTATTTACATCATGGAAATCCAGCATTGGATCTCACTTTGCTGGTTACCAGTGGTTCAGGGTGTCCTGCTGGAGGGAGAATAAACTCCAAATGCAGCTGTAACAGGGAGAAAACTATAAATTAATGTGCTGAGCACTAATGTGGGGTTTTCATCCTCCCAGCAGAGGACAAATGAATTGGGATGGGATAATGAAAAGGGCACTGCCAGAGATTAATGTTGAAGAGATTTTAACATCGGAAATAAAATTTGTGTGGTGGAAAAAAGGAGCATCTGGCATTGCCCCTCTTGCTCTCCCAGCCCGTGATAAGCCCTGAGCACATTTTTATATTTTCTAAAAATCAGTTCATTTCCAACTGTCAGGAACAATGAGTCCTATAAACCCCAGGTTTGCTGCTTCCTCAAACCCATAAATTTACAGGGAATGGTTACTTTTGGGGATCCTCCTATTCCCAAAACACATTTAATATATTTTGAAGTTCATAAAATTGCAGAGTCACAGACTGGTTTGGGTTGGAGGGACTTTAAAGCTCATCCAGTTCCACGGGCAGGGACACCTTCCCCTATCCCAGGCTGCTCCAAACCCCACCCAGCCTGGCCTTGGACACTTCCAGGGATCCAGGGGCAGCCACAGCTTCTCTGGGCACCCTGTGCCAGGGCCTCCCCACCCTCACAGCCCGGAATTCCTTCCCAGTATCCCCCCTGACCCTCCCCTCTGGCATTGGGAAGCCATTCCCTGTGTCCTGTCCCTCCAGGCCCCGTAACCCGTGTGCTGCTCTCCCTGGACTCCCCTTTTCCCATGTCCAGGCTGGATGAGCAGCTCTTCCCTGGCAGCAGGAGCTGGGGGAGGCCCCCCCGTGCTGTGCTGGACTCCCAGGATGGAGCTGCAGGGGGAGATGTCCGAGGAACCTCCCCGGGAACCGGCGCTGACCCCGCTCCTGGACGTGTTCCCACGAGTCACTGGCTCCTCCGGGAATCCATCCCAGCCTCGTCCCTCCATCCCTCCAGCTGCTTCCTGAGCACGGGCAGCGCTGCACGAGCCGCACTGTTTGTTTGGAGTTACCAGGACTGAGCGGTCACTTCGGCCATGGGCGAGTTCCGAACAAAGAACCACATGTGCCTTTGGGGGAAAAGCACCCGGAAAAGGCTCATTGGGAGCAGCTGAGAGCGGCCGGGAAGGGCCGGACAGGGGAGGAGCCGCGGGCCCGGGGGTGCGACCAAGTAGCAGCTTTGCCTCCGAGGTTGTTGCCAACTTCCTCCTGTTTGCCGATGTCTTTTTTGGGGGTTGTTTTTGTAGATTCCTTCTAAATATAACACCAGCACCTCCCTGGAGGGGGTTGGAAGCTGTAACTGGAGCTGAAGGAGGCATTAATTCATCTGCTCCAAGCTGTACTGGGGGAGCACTTGGATTTCTGATCTCTGAATAAAAGTTGGTTCTCAAGAGCAGGATTTTTTATGAATTAATGTTCAGACATTCATAGAAACCCTTTCCTCTGGCTCCCTTTGGGCAAGGATGTTACAAACCTGCTGAGGAGCCATCTCGAGGGACACAGTCCATGAGGAGAGGAGTCACAGGTGTCCCTGACCCAGGGAAAATGATTCCTGGACCTTAAACCCCTCATCACCATAACCCCAGGAAGAGGAGTCACAGGTGTCCCTGACCCAGAAGCTGTGGCTGCCCCTGGATCCCTGCAAGTGTCCCAGGACAGGTTGGACGGGGCTTGGAGCAACCTGGGCTGGTGGAAGGTGTCCCTGCCCATGGCAGGGGTGGCACTGGATGGGCTTTAACTCTTCCAACACAAACAAGTCTGGGATTCAAGGATTCTATGGCACAGGACAGGGGTTGGCACCCCTCACCCAAGGCCCAGTGTCTGGTTTGGGGGTTTTGTTTAAAGTAACACATCTGGGGGTGACAACTGGTTTCTGCTCTTGTAATCAGCAAACCCCTGAGTTTTACCCTGTGCCCAGTGCTGCTCCCAGGGGATGCCCAGGGTTGGGCAGGGTTCAACTGGGGGCACTTGGATGTGCTCCAGGGGGCCATAATCCCGGGAACCCCCCAGCACAGCTTCTTAAAATCTCTCACCTGGGAGGGCTGAAAGGTCGGATGGGGACACATTCCCATGGAGCTGGGCCGTCCCAAGGTCACTGTCGGCAGCTCTTGTCCTTGGCTGCTGAGGGGAAGGGTGTCAGTGCTGCTTTGTGTTCCCAGCCTGGTATCCCTGTGTTGGCTTCGCTGTTGCCAAGGGAACCCACGAGGAGTCCTAAAACAAAAACAGCCGCGAGCCATCCCGTTAACACAGGCAGACAGATCTCCCCAAACCAGAACCAGATGTCAGAGATAACATCTTTGTTTGTTGCTTGCGGTTTCCTTGATGGCAAACGACTACTGTGCTCTCATCCTGCGTGTCCCGCTCGTCCAGAACATCGTGTGGATACAAACACTGAGCTCTGGGAATGCTGACCCCTGCTCCCGGCTGAGAGACACCCGCGGGAGGAGCAGGAGGGAGGGAGGATGTTCTCGGTGCAGAGAGGGGGTGATTTATTCCCTCGAAAGGAACAGCGGCGACAGCCCCAGCCCTCCTCCTCCACGGTGTCACCAGACCGGGTGTCTCCTCAGCATGGGGGGGAATTTTGAGCCATCTCCAGCAGACACAAGATGCTGAAGGTGTTTGTTTTTCAGAGGTGTTGTGGCATAAAAAGCCTTTAGGTTTTGAACAAAGCCTCAGTCACTCGAACCCGGGACCTCAGGCATCCAGCACCAGCTCCTGGTACCCCACACAAGGTCCCAGTCGGGAAGGTATTTTGGGAAGATGCACCAATCACTGAACATGTGTGTTTGAACCTGTGAGAGCCCTGAAGTGGATGGACTCACTTGGTTTAAGATCCTTTAGCTGTTGATTTCCCCTCTTGGCTCCTTTCTCAGCCCAGGGCACAGCTGCAGCTGCCTCAGTGGGATCAAAACTCCTGCTCCACTCACCTGGACTTCGCTGGGGCACAGAAACCCCTCACCAGCAGGATTGGTGAGGCCCCAGGAGACCCAGTGATCCTTCCCAGGGCTGTTTCCTCTCGGCTGTCAGAGCTCTCCAGGGGAACAGCAGCACCAGGCCAACAGCTCTGGGCAATCCTTGGGATATTTCCCAGGGCTCTCTCTGCAGGAGCTGCTGGGAAATGATTTCCTTGATGGAAATCACAGCCCCTGGGAGCTGTTCCACGGTGCTGGTTGAGGGAGGAGGGGGCTGTCCTGTCCCCACACCTTCTACCACCCGAGGTTGCTCCAAGCCCTGTCCAGCCTGGCCTTAGACACTTCCAGGGATGGGGCAGCCACAGCTTCTCTGGGAAACCTGTGCCAGGCCCTCAGGGGAGCTGAGCTGTGCTGAGTGACCCCACTGGAACCCTCCCTGTGGGGTAATTCAGGCTGCCCAGCACAGGGGGTGTCACACTGGTTGTAACTGGTCAGCACTGGGTATCTCAGGTGGCTGCTGGGTGACATCACCCCTGGAGGCCCCAACAGCTGGAATTTGGGTGTCAGCTGAGTGTCTGAGCCCCTGCACGGGGTGGGCAGGACACTGTCCCCTCCCTGTCGTGTCCCGGGGGTTGGTGCCAGCACAGCCCTGAGTGCAGGGAACCCTCAGCTGGGCTTTGCAACACTTCCACCTACAGAACGGACCCAGAACGGCAGCGGGAGCAGCGGCAGCATTCCCGGGAGCACAGCATTCCAGGAGTGATGGGAGCACAGCATTCCCAGGACTGATGGGAGCACAGCATTCCCAGGAGTGATGGCAGCACAGCATCCCTGGGATCCCCAGTGGGGTTGGGGTTGCTTGAGGTGGGTCCATGAGCCCCTTGTCCTCTCCACCAAACCCATGCTGAGGGATTTTCTATCCTAGGACAAAAATGGGAACTTCTGCCAATTTTTCCCTCCCTCTGCTGGAATATAGAGACTCTTTTTTTCAGGCCAGCTTTGCCAATTTTAACTTGTTTTGTTTTGAGCTGCCCCGCTGGGCTGTGCCCAGGCAGGAGGTGGGGATGGAGAGCTGCTGCCTTTGCAGGAGTGTTCTCCCCTCGTGGGCTGGGACTGCCAGAGCTCTGCTGTGCCACAGCCACAGGTTTGTTTCCTGCCCCAAAGAGCTTGGAAGGAGCTTTGGAGGAGGGAGCACTGAGGAGCACAGACAGGAGAGCCACAGCCCTGGCAGTTTGTGGATGGCCTGGTGGGAAGTGATGGATTTCATGAACATTCCTGGGCAGGAGCAGCAACCAGGGGAAGATTTCCTGGGAAAGGGACCCTTCTCACCGTGTGCTCTGGCTGCTGCCACTCACCTGTGGGTTTGGAGGTGGCCAAAGCACTGACAGGGACCTGTTGGGCCAATTCCCATCAGGAATATTCTTCTGTTGTTCAAGTTTTTTCCTTTCCCAAATCATCCAAAGCTCCTGGCCCAGGTTCATCCTTCCAAGGTTTGTGACAAAGCTGGAAGTGAAGGACAGAACAGTTTGAATGTAACTCCCTTCAAACAATTACAGCACTTTGTCGAAAATTAGTCAAAACATTTTAACAAACCTTTTTCCCTGAGGAAAAGCAACCCTGAGGGTGAGACCCCACCACCTGTGCCCAGGGAGAGCTGGTCAGCTGGGACAGTTCCCCCTGCTCCTGTGAGTCCCAGGTCATCAGAGCTCAGTGGCAGCACCTGATTCCCATCAGTCTGTCAGGCAGTGCAGGAATACTCTGGTTTTCCCAGGACACTGTCCCTGTGGCACCACAGTGGGTGCCACACTTGGTGCCATACAGGTGTCCCCACCCTGTCCTCCCTGCCAAGCCCCTCTCACCGTCCTGCTCCCCTTTCCCTGTGGATTGCAGCTCCCACGGGCAGCTGGAGGCTCAGTCAGGTGCTCTTGGAGCTGGTTTTCCTAAAGGTGGAGCTGGGGGCTCCAGGCAGGAGCTGTGGTGAGGCCCTGCTGCTTGGAGACCTCTGGATGTCAGTGGTGGGTCTCCAAGGCCACCACATCCCTCAGAGGTGTTTGTGCTGCTGGGGGCTCCCCCTTAGTGACCCAAGAATGCTGAAGACACCAAGGAATTTAAAAATAACAAGTATTAAAGAAAAATCCCTGTCAGCTACTGAGAGAGGTGAGTGCAGCTCCACAAGAAGCTGGAGGTCAGGACTGAGGTCAACCAGCCCTCTCAGATCATTTATTTTAGGGATGTAGAGCCCAGTGAACACACAAGGACCCTTCAAAGCCTCAGGAGAAACAGTGACTGTCACAGTGAGATTTCTGGCTGTTGTGCCCAGCACAGCCAGTCCTTGGTCCTTGACAAGCCCTCCAGGAACAGGGGCATTGAGGGGCTGCAGCCACTCAGGACCATCACCCTGCCCGAGCTCTCCCCCTGCAGAGCCCACACACGAGAGGGGCCCAGGCAGTGATCTCAGCTCACCCAGAGCTTCTCCTCCTCCTCCTCACAGCTCTGACCTGTGGCCTTGGGAAAGTCCTGCTGCTTTTACCTCGGCCACCACCAATCCCACAGCCCCTGGCTGGCAGAGGCCACCATCCACCACTTCATCACTGGCTGGAGAGTTTTTCCCCCTGGGAAGAACAGCAAAGCTCTCACTGCCTGTCGCTGAGCAGATGGGGTGTGGCTGTTGAACATCTCCAGCTGTTCCAGCTCCATGTGCAGGTCCATCTCTGCCCAGCACTGGAAGCACAGAGGGTCATTAGTGCTCACACACACAGAGCTGAGCCCCCCAGTATCACCCCCACCCCCAAACCCCCAGTCCAAGGGAGCTCCAGGCAGTGCAGCTGCTCCCACAGCCCTGGGATTACACTGCTGCCCTCGGCCATCGGAGCACTGGGATCTGGGGGAAAAGCTACTCCCACTGCCATGGCAACAAACGTATTTTCCTGAAAGCAACACACAGAGGAGAGTTATTACCCACTAAAAACCACGGTGGTAACCAAGAAACAAAGACATTTCCTCTTCTCCCCCTCAAAAACACTCGTTCACTTCTGCGTTTCCAGGGTGCAGCTGCAGTGGGGGCCCAGCAGGACACGGGGCAGGAAAGCACCAGCTCAGGAAGGTTCTGCCCAGCGTTTCCCTCTCCTGTCTGAGGCCTGCAGGCTGTGGGCACAGACTGGCACTGCTCCTGCAGTCACAGGGGCCAGTGCCACCCCCACCTGGGCTCTGCAGCTGAACATTCCAGCCAGGTCACCCTCAGCAGGGAAATGGAGAGGCATTTGGGGAGGCAAAAGGTCTTTCCATGCAGGACTCTGGGTTAACAAGGACAGCAAACCCCTCACCCCGCTGGCTCTCAGGTCCTGGTACCACCCCAGCAGCAGCTGTAGGAATCAGATCCAATTCCTCCTCACCCCTTCCCTGGCACTGGAACTGTCCCACCCCAGGACACAGTGAGGAGCTCCCAGCAGCTCCTGCTTCCACTGCAGCACAGGGAATGTGCCTCCCAAGCTGTGTCAGCACCACACCTGCAAGAGGATCCCTCCTTGTCCTGCCAGCATCCTGCCACTGCAATGAAAGATGGCAAATAAAGCCCCAAACCTGATCCCTCCAGGCCTTTGGAACAGCTGAGGCAGCTCCTGCCCTCTGCCCCACAGAGCTGAGAGGGACAGGGACACCCCAAACTCCCAGGGCAGCTGAGAGAGCGGGACACCCATCCCTGCCTCATCCCACTGAACTTCAGAGAGGTCCATGGTCATTTATTCCAACTGCTGCCTGCTGTCCCTGGGAAGGAAAAACATCTAAAGCTGTCCCAGTTTCCCCCCATGTCCCACTCACACACAGCAGTCAAAGTCAGGGTGTGTAAGAAAAGCAAATTCAGTTCCAACACATTTGGCATCCAACAGGCAGTAAAAAAAAAAAAAAAAAAGCTTTATATTTTATTTCTTGTAAAAATCTTTTAACACATGCAGACTAAAACCAGTGTAAGAAAGTCTCCACCATGTTTAAACAAATAACTATACTTAAATATAAGCGTCTGCAATTGACTGGTATAAAAATAAGGTACGTTTTGCTTTTTTACAGAAATCCTGTCTCCAGTTCTCAGCTCAATAAACAATACACAACTCTAATACATACAACGAACCTGATCATGGTTTTCCACCCCTTGGATACTGCTAAGGTATTTATCATGTGCAAAAGTTGGTAACAGTTCCTTTTCCGAAAGAAAAAACAAAAACCAAACAAAAAAAACCCCAACGAACAAAAGTCTTCCTTCTCCAGCTCTTGGGAAAGGAGCCCCGTGTGGTGTGTGCAGCCCCTGCCGGGGGGGTGTCTGGGCAGGGGCTCAGCGCCGGTGCCGCCCGTGCCCCGAGCGGCCGCTGCCGTGGTGCTTCCCCTTGTGGGAGCGCTCCAAGGAGCGCGAGCGCTCGCGCCGCTCCCGGTGGTGGCTCCGCTCGTGCCGGTGCTTCTTGGCGGCCTCCGAGTGATCCCTGGACTTGCTCTGGGAGCGGGAGCGGGATTTTTTCCGCTTGTGGCCGTGTCTGTTGGCGCCCTTGAGCTCCTCGCGGCCGTGCTTGGCCTTGAGGTGCGGGGAGCCGTGGTTGTGGTGCCGCCGGGGGCTCCCGCTGTGGCTGCGCGAGCGGCTCCGCGACCGGGAGCTGTAGGTGCCCGACAGGCTGCGCCGGTTGTTGTAGCTGGGGGAGAGCGGGAGGCAAAACAGGCCTTCCACACACAGGGAACAACACCAAACCACAGCACAGGGGCTGCCACGTCACACACTGCTTCTCCCCCCAGGACAAACAAGGAAGGACAGTGCATGTCCCACATGTATAACCTGGGCTGGTGGAAGGTGTCCCTGCCCATGGCAGGGAGTGGCACTGGATGGGCTTTAAGGCCCATTCCAACCCAAAGCACTCTGGGATTCTTTTAGTTGAGCTCATTTGAAAATAAACAGCCCAAAGCAAACCCACAATGCAGCACCTTTCGAGATTTTTCCACCTTGTCAAGCATCTCCCCTGAATACCAGATCACAAACTGCTTATTGCCTTTTTCACTCAGTGATCTGACAGTGGTACTTTGGGGAACCCCTCACTGAGATCCAGGTTGGCACCTTCTAACTTGGACACAAGGCTGAAGATTCTTCAGAAATCTGTATTTATGAAGCCAGGAGCTCTCACTGCATCCCCCTCCTCCCACCACAGGAGAGAGCCCGAGCCCTGAAGAGCCGGGCAGAGCACCAGGGAGCACTGACCAAGAAAGCTGCCACACATCTAACTGGCCCTGTGGCACTTCTCAGCCCTTCCCCAGGGACTGTGTTCCCAGACTGCTGCCATTGGCCATGGGACCCTTGGAGAACTGAGTGTGAGGAAGCCCCAGGTCCTGCCCCAGGTATCCCCCAGCAGCCCCCACTCACTGTCGCCTCGGGGTGTGCGAGCGCGACCTCGACTTTGTCCTCGACCGCGACCGACTGCCGCTCCTGCTGCTGCGACTCCTCTTGCTTTCTTTTCTCAGGCTGCAGGGGGGCAAAAACAAACCAGGTTTGCACCTCTAGGGCCCCTGTTACTCCCCTGAGGGAGCTCAGCAGTGGCTCGCTGCACTTCAGTTAAAGAAAGCATTTTTACTCGAGTGTTCTCTTTGCCAGGAGAGGTTTTACCTACCCATTGTAAGGGCTCTTGGAGGTTTGCTGCCTCTCCTCTGGCTCCTTTTTAATGGTTTTGGTATTCACAGACACTGGAGATTTCTCTTCAGCTTTTACTTCTCTTGGGGAAGCTGAGAATTAAATTTCAATTCAAAATTAGCTATTTATTCATCCTTTTTCATGAACATACTGTACATCCCTTAAACACCTGTACCAGTATCTGCACTAAACGTAGATATGAACTCAGTAGCTACTATTTCATTCCATCTTTCCATTTTTAGCTCATCCCTGGAGCAGATGTTCATGGGAGACCCATAATGTGAAGCCAAGTGGCAGCAGAGGAGGAGGAAGAGCACTATGACTTCCTCACCACACAGTCAGGGTCATCTCCACCCACCAGGGGCCAAAAGGTTCAAAATAAAAGCTGCCCTTATGGCCCACAGATACAGAGCTTGTTACCTGGACAATAATTTCTAATGCTACAAAGGATTAAGACAGAACAGCAAACTTCATTTTATATTAATGGCACAATAGCAATGAATAACACAAAGGTGTTTAGTCCATAAGTCACTCTCTCTCTACAGACAGCTGGTGCAGCCCAGAGATGGATTCACTTCTCATGGAAGGGCTGCTAAGCCCAAGAGAGCTCCTGCTTTCCAACACTTCCAGCCTTGGCTCCCACCTCACATTCTTTGTTCATGAGAAATTCACACTTGCCAGCTCAAACCCTCTGAAAACTGCGACTCTTCAGAAGTGGCTGTGCCAGTGCTGCTTCCTCACAACACGTGCCCACATTCCTGCAGAGCCTCACAGAGCAGGCCCTGAGCCCTCTGCCTCACCCCCAGCACTGGGTCACAGCCTCTGAACCCCCCTGGCAGCTCACAGCTCAAAAGCAGCAGCACGGAGAGGTGAAAGCACCAAGACAAACCATCAGAGTTCTGACAGACAGGCTGGTAAAATAGGTGTTACAGTTTATTCCCTCTGGTGCCAAGACTGTGCTGTGCCTCTCCTCCATTTCCTGACCACCAGCTGCCTGCCTTCACCACACTGAGCAGCTGCCAAGTGCACTAAAAAAGGCAGAGAAAGCCATTTTCAGATACCTGCAGCAAAAGGAGCCGTGGAGGCCACTGCAACATCCCCCAGATTGAATCCAGAGTCTCTCTTCACACCACATCACACACACACCAACTCCTGTCTCATTAAGGGTGCATGTCATTAACATATCACTCTCCCATCTGCAGAAGTATGGAGTAAAGGATCCCTTTTCCCTATAACCTGTTATTTTAAGGTCTCAAACCTGGTTTTAAAATCTATGTTTGAAAAAAAAGAAAGATTTGCCCTGCTGTGAGTTCTGTGAGGGAGCCTTAACTGTCTAAGCAGTTCAAGAAGCAAACCTGCCTTTTTTTTTTTTAACCACCCTGGGACACAGATTTAGTTTCTTATCAAACAGTATTATGCAAGCTTCTGTTCAGAAAACAAACTTACATGGTTTGGATGCAGGAGAAAAGCCACCCAGTGTTGAGAGTGCTGGAGTTCCATCTGGATTTAAACCTTTTGCCTTCAGTTTAGCTTCCTGTAGTGCCATTTTCCTCTTTTCTACTTCTTTATCCAGAAACTCATAATTGGGCTGTGGAAGTAACAATGAGGTAAGAGGCTGAGCTAATGTAATTTATATTTTCATCTAATTTCTGAAAAATACTCAGTTGGCTTTAGTCATCTGTCCAGTAATGGGGGTAATTTCCAGAATCTGTTCTCACGCCCTCCTCGCAGGTGCCTTTCCCATTAGTAATCTCTATTCCAGCATTCCCAAAGTTTTGGAGAGCCATAACTCAGCTCAAGCTGCACTGAGCACAGAGCAGGAAAACCAAACATCTCAAACTCACCTTTTTCCTGGTATAAAGCTTGAGAGTCGTCAGGCAGATCTCCTGAATCTCCTCTTCCGTGGTGCCGAAGAGCAAGAACCAGTGAGGGCGAGTGGGCAGCGGAATCTGAAACCCAAACAACCAGTAACAGGAGTTACAGCCCAGGCTTTTGTTTTCCATGGCTGCACTGATTTTGTTGAAAGCAGCCCCCTGGCAATGCCAGGCAGTGCTCACCTGCAGGGCCCTGGCAGCGAGGTAAATGCAAGCACACGCAATGGTCTCGGGCTGGAAGCGAACAAACACGTTTGTCCGAAGGCTGTCGTTCATGTAATTCCTAAAAACACACAGCATGACAGGTTGGATCTCTGCTCTACTTTTTTTTAAGAGGAAAACAATACTGGAGACTCAATTGACTTTATTATTTTTTCTGTTATTATGTTAAACATTCGGTTTCTGTGGAACTGTGGTATTTGGTGTTGACGTGTGTCACGTTGTAACAGTCTGCACCTTGGCACTGTTTGACACCCCAATGTAACAATGGGTAGTAGCAAATCCCAGCAGCATTTGGTGGCTGCTTCCTTGGTTCAGTTACCCTGACGTGTCCAGAGCTCACAATCTAAGAGTACTTTGCATCTGTCCAGCTCTTTGCCTCAGACACCAGTGGTGTTGTATTTAAAAACCAATGTAAAGCTCAGGTGCAAGCAGGAGAGCACAGTGTATTTGCAACCTCCCATCTTCCAGAGGCAACCCAGGCAGTTCAGAAAACATGGACTGCACTCAAGTTCTGTGTGCCTCGAGTCCCATTAACTTCACCCAGAGAGAGGCACCTGATCAGCTCATGAGTGTTGGGACAAGGCCTGGGAGTCAGTCAGGGCCCCACTCCCCTGAGCTCCTGGTCTTGCACGGGGGCACTACCAAGCAACACATGCCAGGAGACAGAATAACAGCAGAGGCCTCCATGGATTTCTAAGTTCCCAAGCCATGGGAGAGAGAGGAACAGCAGCCAGTCAGCACTGACTCTCCAACCCCCATGCCCAGTATGGCTCTATGTGAACATGCTGCATGCACCGAAATCCTCCTTGAAGTCAAGTTCAGCCAAATCAACTAAGGAACCGCTGGCAGATCGTCCCCCACGTGTCCTTCAAACACTACAGCATACAGCAGGTAGGAACAAAGACATTCAGAGACAGTGGTAACAGTTACTTCTGGAAACAAATATACAAATCCTTCGGCCCCCTCCGCACTAGGAGGTGCTGCCCGCTGGATCTCGCAGTGAGTCTCGGATGAGAGCTTGCACTGGCTTGGCTGGAGAGAAGGGCAGCCAAACCGGCCATCCCCAGGTCAGGGCTGAGGTGCAGAGGGCAGAGCTCTATGACTTACCATCAGGGACTACCCTTCAATCAAAGAGTAGAAAAAAGAACAAAGTTAAATTGAGTTCTCCGTGACTGCGCTGGAATCAAGCCATGAAAATAGTGAGCAGAAACAAGCACCACGGTGTTTTCAAAGCGTGTGTTTGGGTGGGAACTTACAGCTCATTGCTTTGCATAGGGATCAGCAGGCTTGTTATTTCTGCTACTATTTTCCTGGCTAGGAAAAGAATGGAAAATAACTTACCAGGCTGTCTGTACCAGGGTTTGATTACGTTCACATTCTAGGACTTGTAAATACATAACAATGATCTGAGGAATAAGGGGGGAAAGAGAAAAAAAGACTCAGTTTTAACACATAAAACAAGACAAATATATATTTAAAATCAAACAGTGTTCCCAAACAATGGGGGCTCCTTTTCTAAGCACACACTGTAAGCTCTCATGTCACAGAGTATGCTGAGTTGGAAGGGACCCACAAGGATCACTGAGTCCAACTCTCAGCCCTGCCCAAGACCATCCCCAAGAGTCTCCCAATCATGTTCAGACAACTCTTTTAAAGATTTTTCAAAACCAGCCACCACCTTTAACCTTTCCCAAGGCAGCAATTTCAACCCAAGTCAATAGGACTGTTTGCCCAAGTACTCTGGCAAAAACATTAACAGCAACTCCAGAGGGATAAAGAGAAGAATCCAGGTCATTCTGACACCTGTGTTTCTCGTTCCACAGCTCACAGTGATGCCATCAAGGTAGAGTAATAGGTACAATTAGATTACTTTTGAGAACTCACCTTATGAGGATGCTTGACATGAACACAAAATCCCAACTCCTTCAGTACCCTCCTTTCTGCTTTGATTACTTGATTTTTGGTGTTTATGTAGTTCTGATCAAGTATCAGGGGGCTTGGAGTCCTATAGTTTGCAAGAAATAAAATCAAAACTGTTTTGCATATCCAAAAATAACGGCAACTCTGTTTTCCCTTCCAACCAACTAATGGCAACAGAAACCGGTTTTCAACTCCTGCAAGCAAGTTTAAGCATTAATCTTGTGCTGTCCAAGTTTAGATAAACTAGTTTAGTTGCTGCTTTTGACTAGCTACAGATTAGATGGCTGAGATAAAAAATAGCCTTCTGCTGCTGTGTATGCAAACTACACTGCTCCAGCTGCTGGAAGGAGCTGCTTGGCAGGGAGGATCCCAAAGAACCTCCCTCTCCATGGCAGAAGCAGGGGAAGGAACGTGACACAACTGCCTTTGCCAGGCAGGACTTCAAAGCAGAAGTAAGGCAGAACAGGGCTTTTCCTGATGAATATTGAAGTAGCAACTCGTGCTTTAGAAATGGCAGTTTCCTATCAACTGAAGAGATTATTCAGCCTTGAGAGAACAAGGCAGCCCTGGCTCCGTGATGTGTGAAAAGCTGAGTAAAGCACAGAACTTCCCCTCTGAAGGGTGGCAGATGTCCCTGCACCCCTCACCAGTGGGTACCAGGGGTATCCCTGCTGCTGTTTGCATCTCCAAAACAAGAGCTCATCCCACAAAGAGATTTCAAACTCTAGCACTGACTAGTCCCAATTCTTTCCAAAATCCGACACCTGAACCCTCCAAAGCACTTTGACCTCGAGTGACTTGCTGTGCACTTCATCTGCAAGTGTCACACTCCATTTCACAGTCTTTGCTTTGTCCATGCTTAGGCTTGACCTTTCAACATTCCATTCTGGATATTTGAATCCACTTCCTCCTGAAGACAGAGCAGCTTTTTCCCTGTAATGTCTCACACGTTCCACATGTTTTTGGAGCTCCTTATGCTCTAATAAACTACAGTTGGTGTGTATGATACACCCATTACATTACCTTCAAAAGGAACAAAAGTAATGCAAAGTGGATTCAAAACACAGCTTTTGTTGTATCAGGCAAAATATTTCACTGCTAACTTGCAAATTCCATGAGTGGATCTCACTTCTCTTCCCTGACAGGTCACAGAGCAGATCAAACACTCCAAACCAGAGGTTCCCACCCCAGGAAGAAAAAGGGTTGATTTAATCACAAGGCTGGATGAGGAGCTTCCCAAGTTCCATACCCCAGTTTATGGCATGAGTCCTGCAGGCACCTGCACAGATGCTGCTTGTCACAGGCAAAGCACCCAGCAAAGCACCCACTTCTCCAGTAACAGCACCATGGTGCACAGTTTGAACCACAAGCTCCCCTCTCTTCCCAAGGGGCTGAGAAGCAGCTCCCAGCTCTGGAAGGAACTACTGCAGCTTCTTGGTGCCAGCAAGGACCTTCACCTCCAGCACCAGCCTCACCACTCCTGCCTGCTAAGGAATGCCATGTTTTCCATGTGACATGGAAGTAACTTCTCCAGTTAAGTGTTACTCTCACTCACCAGGGCAAAGTTACAGTTTGCCATTTCAGCTACTCTAAATAAATCCAGCCAGAATAGAGGGATTTTTTTGTTTTGAGGTGTTTTTTTTTGGATGGCTATTTTGGGGTTCCCCCCCCATAAATTAACTGGAAAACAAGAACTTTTCAAGCTTATTTAAGGCAGCTTCAGTGAGAGGCTGATGTTATCTGAGCACTCCAGCAGGCTGAACACAGTGCTCTGGAGTGAGAACCAAGCTCAAGTTCTTTCAATCAAACTGAGTCACTTCCAAATCATTCCAATTGATTATACTGGGGTTTACAACAACATTTCTTCCAGTATTGCTCTCCACAATTTTATCCAGAGATCACTGGCATTAACAGCATCTGCAAAGCATCATCCAGAGCGAGTTCAGGTGTCCAGGCTCAGCTCAGCAGAACACTTCCTCAGGGGTGGGACATCTTGGATCCCAGATTTAAGCAGCCATGACTTCCAGTCTATTAAAAACATCACCAGTGGGACAACACAGCTGCACAGCACCTTCCCCTGGCCCTGCATTCCCAGACAGCTGTGGAAGGAGGTTAAGGCAGCTCCAGGGGCAGCAGGACAGACACCAGCCTTGCTGTGTGTTAACTTTTCACTGTCCTTCCCCAGGGCCACGGGATCAGCACACACAGTTCATGCTCAGCATGTGTTCCACAGTGAAGGGACAGCAAACCCAACAGCCCAAGTGGGCTTTGCTTTACTCTGGTGTCCCAGGTTACTCAGGTCACAAATTCCAGAGACCTACAGCTCTAAGGAAGCCATGAAAAACAGCAGTTTGTCCAGGCAGTGTTTCCAGAAATAAAGACTTTTTATCCACTTAGGGAAAAATAAAAATCTGCAGAGATTTAAGTGCTTTACTGCACTTTATTACTGGCAAAAGTCAAGTTCTCCACTGTATTAAGATTCACCAATTTAGCACTTTTGGTACGAACTCTGAAGTGTTGGCAAACAATTATTTACAAGTTGGGAACTTCAGAGATTTCCCTTTGGAAAACTTTTTTGCTTTCTGCTAAATAAAAAGAGGAACTTTGCTAATGCATTTGCTGCACTTAGTTCTCAGTCCAAGAATTATTTGAGGTCCAAATAACAAACCAGAGAAAAATAACTTATAATCTTAAGTATAAGATATATAAAATGTGACCTTCAAGCCCTGGATAGCCAAGGAGCATTGCAAATTCTTACTCTGGATCTGTTTTACAGATCAACACTAGAGCTCCAGGCAAGACTTTATCATTAACAGAACACACAGTGTCCCCCCTGGGAAGCCAATCCAACACTTAGATGCAACACTTGATTGGGATTAAGATTGTGTAAGAACCCAACAGATTAACATACTCTGTAATGTGCTTGTAACAATAAATAAATTACAAATACCCATTTTTATAAATCACTCTGACAAATGAGACCTAAGTTCTCAACACAGCTGCAGCTTCATTTGATGTAATATTAAACTTTGATGTCTTTGGGATGACTAATACTTGGGAGGAACAGTGCCCTGTGTGTAATTATGGCCACATGGAGCAAAGTACTTCTGACAAGTACAGCACAACAGCAGCATCTCGTTTCAAAGACCAGAGATCTGTTAAGCTGGTCAGTACAAGAACACGAGTTCTGTTTGTCTCCAAGGTCATAAATCCAAGCAGCACAGACTTGCAGGGCAGTTTGAAGAGCACTAAGTGTGTAACATTAATGCAGCCACTTCCAACCCCACTGCAGGGACCTGTGTCCTGCAACTGAGCGTCTCAACCCCCCCGTGTGAGGTTACAGCACGACACCAGTCACATTTGGTTCCAGTCTCAGGACTTTCTGCAGCTTTCAAGCACATTTAGGAGAAATAAAAGCAACTTCAAACTACATTCTGCAAGGTAAACAACAGTTGCACTTTGCTCAGAACACATGTTTTGGCACACAGTTATTTAAAAGCAGTTTTTCCACAGTACGAGCTTTTCTCCATGCACACAAACATTTTACATGCAGTTCTACATCACATTTGCTCGTCAGAGATCCAAAAGAAAATATGCTTGTCCAAAACACTTATTTAGCTTTTTCTTACTTCTCAGCATTAGCAATCCCACCTCTAGTTGACTACATGTCTCATAAAAAGAAAATACCAATGCAAATCCCAGTTCTGCAGACAGGTACATAGAAGGGACTGCTTACATCATAATTGGCATAAATTTACAAATTCAAGACTTCTGTATCCTTGTTGTACTATCAATTCAAACTGCAATTATACAGAGCCAGAAAGTGGAACTAAGAACCCAAAACTGGTTAAGAAAGAAAGCAAAGCCTACCCAAACTATCCCAAACATGTGTGCGGGTTAAGAGCTTTCAGTTAACAGAAAAAACTAGACTAGAAAAGAAAGTACAGCAGCCTGAGTGTTTCAGTTCTGGGTTGTGTGTGAGAAACTAACTACAGCCTAAGTGTTAGCTTCAGTAAAAAAAATGAAAAAAAAAAAAGGTTAAGCTAGTATTCTAAAAACCTGGACAGCAAAGAAAAAAGCTTATAACAAGATACAGGAGTTCTTCCAAATGGTTCACCAGCGGCCAACCTGTTAGTCCCCCGGTTCCAGTGACCTATTCTCAGAGCACTGGCTTCTCCTTGGGGATTTTCGATACTTCACTCACTGTTGCCATGACGACAGCTTCATCTTTATGTACCACTCCACATCACCCAGGCTTTGGTAAATGTAGCTGGTCGCTGTATAGTCGGTTGCAAGGGAAAAAAGAGTTGAAGTTAATAACGTGTACAGGTGATGGAACTGTCAGCTTGTAAAAAGTACAGAAAAATGTTTACATCCTGCTTGCTAAAAAAAAAATAAATAAAAAAAAGGGGGAGGGGTGCAAGTCTGAATGTCAGACTGCAGCATTTTAAGGTTCATTTCATGCAGATTCACTCAGAATCGCAGAGCAACAATACCCATTTCTCCCGAAAATAATGGGTAGCAGTGCACGAGTTCTCTGGACATGATGCACTTTAGACACCATGTAACATGCACAAGGTGGGATTTGGAACAGGCTAGCTGGAAAGATTTAAATCCACAGGTTAAGTTCAGTTTCTCTGGTCCTTCACGCAGCACAAAGACACAGCTAATTCATATTCTCAATGCAGAGACAAGCAAGGCATATGATTAATTAACCTTCGCTGCCTGGATCGAGGCCAAAACGTTACTAATCACTGAAAGTGCTCCAGTAATTCCAATACCAGACTCCCTTATCAGAACTGTGGAGGACAATCCCACTGAACTCACACCCTGCACCACTTCTCACAATTCCCTCCAGGCTGTAACAACTTAAACACCAAAAGCAACAAAGCTCAGTCCCAAAGTGTAACACTGACCCTTTCTTCTTGGATCTACAACTAACTTGGGAAAAATGAGCATGAGGCAGTACAAGCCAAAGCTTTGGCTGCAACAGAAGCATAACCAGGATCAAGACACCAATATATCACTGGTTTCCCCAAGCGATTTCTACTCTGTTTCTCGCAAAAGGTTACAGGACATGGAAGGTTAAACTCCTGCTGTAACCTGGTGTATTTCACAGGGCAGTGAAATAAAGTGTGAATTTAATAATCCAGCAGAAAACCAAATCCTCTTGTAACTACAGTTCCTTAAACTTTGGGCAACCAGCCACTGATAGCAAAGCTGAAGCCTCCAGTCCCAGACTATAATTCTGCTGCCCGACAGAACTAAGGAGATTTTGTGTTTAACAGCAACTCAGGGAACTCCTCCGAACAATCCTTGTTCCCCTCACTACTTTGTTAATCTGCTTTACCCAAGAACAAACATTGCTTTACACAGGGAAAGCACCACTGGTCTCTCACAGCTCTGCAACACCTGCCCAGGGCCAGGTGAGCCCCCCCTGCCCCTGCCCAGGCACCAGGACAACACAACTCCCACCTTCTGCATCAGAGATGTTAAAGCTGCCTCCAGACTCACTTACACACTGCTCGTCACTGCAGACCAAACCAGACCTCACTCCAGGTATTTTCTACAGTGGCTTTTTTTCTAGAAAGTAATTACTGCCATCACTGATAATTCGACTTCTTTTCTTAACTGCTGCTTTACTGGCACCACCACCACACTTGGACACCACACACCAATGACAGAAGACCATTAAAACTACTGAATATGGCTAAAAACCTGAAGAATACACAGTAACCCACTACTGGCTACTCAAACCTAAGGCTTCCTTTCAACAACTGCGAGACAACAAAAATACCAATTAACCAACCTAACGCTACAACCATGAGCCTAAAACTAGGACCAACACTCGTGACTTGCAGCTACATAAGGAACAGAAACGAGTCTACCAAGTGAACAAAAGCAGAAGTCATCGGGACTGCACTGTACTGCCTACAGAGCAGCCAACGAGCGCTCCCTTCCCAACTTTAGGTCGTTGAACTTAGCCTGGAAAAACACTGTGAATCGAACGCTGCAGTACATTAGCAGTAACAGGTGTTTACGTTCGTAACGAAGCTGATCTTACCTTTTTGCTCTTAACTGCCGCAAGTGATGGAACACGTTGATCACGTCCCTTATCCGACGAGGCGCCTCCTCGATTTTGGACGCGAGATTGATGCAGGCCATGGCAACAATCTGAAAGAAAGGCCCGTGTCCGTTAAGAAAACGGTATTTAACCGCGCTCAGACCAGAAGTCCGCATCCATCCCCCCTCCCGCCATGGTGCCCCGCGCCGCGCTCACCTCAAAGCTGTGCTTGACGAAGGACTTGGAGTAGAAGAAGCGATGGAACAGCACCTGCCCGGTCGCCATGGCCACCTGTGAGGGCAGAGGGAGGCGCAGAGGGAGCCGATCAGTGCCCGGCCCGGCCGCCGCCATTTTGTGCGGCCCC